>JAVJIF010010498.1:0-67737 GCA_038442645.1 Agave tequilana | reverse complement strand
AATCAAGAGCACTTGGCTCTGATACCAATTGTAAAATCACCTAGAGCGGGGTGAATAGGTGATGGCTAATCTAATGGTCACTAAATGCGGAATTAAAAACCTATATGACCTAAACTAAACTTCTTACACTAAACACCTAGTTTAACACAAGAGCGTTGGCGAATTCCCCGTGAAGGGCTCTGGACAAACTCCTCAAGATTCCTCTAAATAAGAGTTGAGGTGCCGCGTTGGCTCTCTTGGTTGAAACTAGTGTTAGCAAACAATCCCCAAGCATATAACAATAAGCACACAATATATCAAGCATGTAAAAATAAATACAATAGAAGCATGCAAGATATAAATAAGGAGATAGAGAGAGACTGAGCAATCACAAACACAAGGGATTTGTTTCGAGGTTCGAGCACCCTTGCTCTATATCCCCGCCTTCACACTTAAAGGATTTCCACTAAAATCGATCCCACCGGATCACTCGGTGTCACACATCTACAAGCTCTCAGACTCCCTAGTCCGTACACACCGCAAGCTCTCTAGCTCGCCGAGGCCGCACCTCAAACACGGAGTTCACACACAAACTTGAAACACCGCGAACCCGCAAGTCCGCCTCCTCAAAGTACAAGAAAGATCTCTTGGTGATCTAAACACTTTGGTCACCAATAAACACTCTCACAAAAACACTCCTATAGAATGAATATGTCAATGGATAGCTCAAGTGTTTGTGAGAAAAACAAGGAAAGAGATGGTGGAGGAAAACTCAAAGAAAATCTCTTTAAACACTCTTGATAAAACTCCCCTTTTGATAGGAAATATTTGCTCTCAATTTTGTGGAGAAAACCTCTTAATAGAGTAGGAAAAACTGGTTTGAAAACTCTCCAAAAATCTTGTAGAAAACAGCCCCCACATGGCCCAATTTATAGAGCTTCAAAAACTAGCCGTTATGGGTCAGACAGAGCTGACGGTCGACTGCCCGGTCGACCGCCAACGGTCAGATTTCTGACCGTTGGGGCAGCGGTCGACCGGCCCGGTCGACCGAACCTCTGGAACAGAGAGCAGACTCTCTGCCGGTCGACCGTCCCGGTCGACCGAGGATTTCTAGAGAGCAAACCTCTCTGGACGGTCGACCGGCCCTCCAGCCAGATACTGGCGTGCACGCTGTGCATGTCACGCGGTCGACCGGCCAGTCGACCGGCTGAAGCCAGGTCAGGGATTTCTGGAAAAGAAAAACTTGGTCATTTTGGCTCAATTAAAATCCCATAAAATCATGAAAAATCTATAAAAATAGTTTTACCAATATTCTTTGATAAACAAACATGCTTGCACAAAATCAAGGCATGTTACACATAATTTGGACTATTTTTGTAACTTGGAAATTTTGACTAAAAACGAAAACTGTATTTTTCCAAAATTGATTTTTCCAAAACTTCTCCAAATACAAAAATAAGATATTTAAACAACTTTTAAGGCATAGTGTGTATAGATATGATCCACTACACAAACATGGTGAAATATCTATGTTTTTGACATTAAGCTCTAAATACGATTTTGTTTAAACATGTAAACTAGAAATACCAAAAACCAAACCGGTATTTTTCCAAAATGAAAACTCTTTTGTGAAAACACATATAAATATCAAGAGTGTGTGTGTATATGATATACTTGAGCAATCCACCAACTATTCTATCCTTTACATTTTATCTAAAAATAAATCTTATAAAAATAGACCTAGACACAAGTCTTCATCTTCTTGAAGTCTTTACTTGAAGTCTTCTCATCTTCTTGACTTGGTCCAAATTTGATCCAAAGAGCTAGACTCCTCTTGAGTACTTGATGTGGTCTTGATGCACAAGCTCTTGAATCAAACCGTGCTAGCTCCAAAACTTGACTTTAAATCCTTTGTTGAAGCTATACACCTACTAAGATCTTGATCATAAATCTGTCACTAATTAAATACAAGATCATTAGTCCTATAACTATATGAGTTGATCATCATCAAAACTAGAGTGATGGGCCTTTGGGCTAACAGAAGTCTCATCAAATGTGATATGCTGACTCAACACAATCTTCTTGTTTTCAGGGTCCCATAACTTGTAGCCTTTCATATTTTTTTGACACCCAAAAACACAAACTTGTTTGCTCGCGGATTCACCTTACCATCTTTGGCATAAAAGTAGGCCAGACTTTCAAATTTTCACAGCAAATCATGATCTTGAGCAGCTTTCTGAGACTAAACTTTTAGAGGAGTTTTACCTCCTATCGCAGTCGATAACAATCTATTTATGAGATGGTTAGCATATACAATCACATTAGCCCAAACGATTTGTCTATTGTATATTAGACAAAAACATTAAACCTTCTCCATTAAGGAACAGTTTATCTCCTTAGCCAACCCATGTAATCCATTTGTGAAGTGAGTACCAATACCAGTGTTCTGACCAAATTATAGGAATTGATTCTTGTATCTTTCAACATTACCAATTTGTAGCTCCCTGATTTTCCTGCCAGTCTGTTTCTCCATTATATCCTTTCACTCCACCAATATACCTAGGGTTTTAAACTTTTGTCTCATGAGATATATCCAACAATGTTTAGATAAATTATCAATAAAAAATAAAGTACCGATGACCTCTAAGCGATGCAGTCTTAGTAGGTTCCCAAATACTTACGTGAACACAATCAAGAAGACCTTCAGAGTGGTGAGAAGTGGTGCTGAATTTCACCTTCTTCTTGTCCAGAACGTCATGTTCATGCAATTCCATGTTGCTGATAGATGCACCTTCTAATGATCCCTTCTTTGCTGGAGCTTGCAAAGACTTTTCTCCTCTGTGTCCGAGTCTCATCTGCCAGACTTGTTTACAACATCATCCAAAGAAATAGAAGTCTCCATCTGATCTGTAACTGTACTGCTCTTCAAGTAGTAGAGATTATTTGGGCGGATATCCTTCATAACCACCATTGAGCCTTTGGTCATCTTGAGAACACCATCTCGTATAGTTACCATAAGACCCAATGTTTTTAAAGCACCAACTGAGATAAGATTCTTTTTGAGTTGTGGTACATACCTTACTTCCTTCAATTTTCGTACTGTCCCATCAAATATCTTGATACGGACTGTACTTATCCCTTCCACATTACGCAGATGATCATCACCTATGACAGTGAAACTTTCATCTAGCTTTTCAAAGTTAGAAAACTAATCCCTGCTTGGGCACACATGATAAGTAGCTCCTGTATCTAAGATCCACTCAGAATCACCTAAATAACTAATAGTAGTAGTAACAGAGAAAGAGAATATCGATGAGTCTGTGTCCGATCCATCCGCCTGTGAAGTACTGGCATGAGTACTGTGCGAGATTTGCCTCGGTCTTCAACTCTTTACCTTTGGACAATCAACCTTCCAGTGCCCTATCTCTTTGCATAAGGCGCACTGATTCTTCTTCAGATCTCTGAAACCTAACCTAGACTTTGATCTCTCCTGATCACTTCTGCCCTTGTGATTTGAACTTCTGCCTCTTACATCCAATGCCTCTGCTGACGTACTTTCGGAAGAAGACAATCTTCCTTGCCTCCTTACTTCATAATTCACAAGAGCAGCCAACACCTCACTGTAATTAAATGTTTATCTTTCATTGATCAATGTAAGATTAAAGGTTTCATACTCTTTTTCAGGAAGAGAATTCAATAGAATCATTGCCTTATCCTCTGCATCGATCTTCACATCCACATTAACTAAGTCTGTAAGAAGCTTTGTGTAGCTATTCATGTATTTATCAATGAAAAGTCCTCTCTTTATTTAGAAGCGATAAAGCCTCCTCTTTAACTGCAACCGCGACTCGATGCTCTTCGTCAGATACTTTTTCTCAAGGATCTCTCACAGCTGCCTTGCAAATGTTTCATGCAACATATGATACTTGATATCTTGTATCAAACAAGACCTTATCAAGCCACACGTCGTTCAGTTCATCTTGTCCCAATCCTCTTCAGTAGTAGTCTCGTGCTTTTTCTCTAACCGTAGAGTATCTTCGAGGTTTGATGACGTCCATGCATCCATCAACTCACATCTCCATATACCAAAGTTGTTCTTAACATAGAACTTCACTACATCAATCCTCAATGGATGCGAACTCACGGATTTCACCATAGATGTACTATCTCTAGCCATCTTCTCAATTGATTCCTCAAATAATGCGAAAAACAAACAGAATTAGATCAAAAAACTAGATAAAGATAATCTTTACCTCAAAGCGAAACACTTGAAGAGTTTCCGAAGCATCTACTCTTCCAAATTTGATTCCTTGAGTAATCCAAATACTGTTTTGAGATCGACACATGATCCAACAAACAGTCCTAACACTGCTCCGAGATCGACACACGATCTTCACCAAACAGCCACCAATGCCCTTGAAATCGACACACGATCCCACGACGAACCTGGAATGCTCTGACACCACTTGTTGCGCCTAGCGCCTCCTTGCAACAATCAACTTGAGGAACACAAGCAACGGAGATAGACAGGCCGGAGAAGTACCAACCGACAAGAACAAAGAAATAAGAGAGAAAGCAAGTCAATGAGGTTCAACAATTTGCCTACTTCCTCGGGGCAAGGGATAGAGAGATTTTATTGATTCAACAATCAATTACAAGTTGTTCCTTGAGGATTTCAGAGCGATACAATTCAAGCCCTCATTTATAGCCAGAGAGTCCCAGAGTTTTAGGTAACCTCATTTGGATTCATCTCTAAATCAGAAACAAAATCTGAATCCGTACAGGAGAGCAGATCGCTTGGTCGACCAGGACCAACCGAGAGCACTGAGTGCTAGTCGGTTGACTGCATCGGTAGATCGGGCGGTCGACCGGACTGCGCCTATGCACATCGTGCATGCCCGTCGATCGGAAGGTCAACCAGACCCTGTTCTAGCACATACTGCAGACTGTCTCCTCGCTCCTTTTGGCTTCCGATCTTTGTGCTATCTTACCGATGAGTTAAAAAAACTCTTCCGATGTCTTTTATTTCCTCTTATCTTCTCTCTTCCTACACGATGATCTAGACATTATTGGAGGGCTTGCTGGTTTTGTTTTGTCAGCCTGATGCTGCTAGAGAAATTTAATGTAAAATGTTTGTTTATTGAATTACGCGGGATTTCCCACTCTCTTTTAATACTATCAAAAAATTCTTTTTATAATGTTAATGGAGCATGCGCCTCGACTTAAGATCTTCTTGTCATAAGTTATATGTTTTTATTAATTGTTAACTTTCTCTTCACTAGATAATTAGTAGAAAATTAATAACATTAGTATACTATTGCTATCAGTGGGAAATTCACCGATCAGTTAAGAGGAGGGGGGAGAGGAAGAAGGAGGAGAGAGAGCTGAGAGAGGAAGAAGAAAGGGGGAGTCGATGCTACTCTCTCTCCCCCCTCCTCTCCCTCTCTCTCTCTCGTAGATGAAGACGAACGGACAGACGGACAGACGGACAAAGTTTCTATGCGAGTCACGAGAGAATACCTCTCTTCTGTTGATTTTGATAAATATTTTAGCAGCTATTTTAAGATTATATATCATGACTAATCATCCCCTTTGAAAGTCAATCATTAACACATGAAATGGGTTAACTTAAAATTCCAAGTATGACTATTTCAGTCGCACATGAAAGTACATGATTTCACAATACACGCATGCATTCCATTTGCTATCGAAATTACATGAGCCAAACATCACCTTATGACTAATACATGGACCACCATCAACCCACGCATAGTTACATGGGTTGTACATCACCTAAAACTCGCTCATGCATTTGGAAATACTCGAATATATATAATAACCTTCTCACATCTACCTTCCTCTAGCTCATGGCTTTTCTGTTGCAGTCACTTGTGCACACTGCGGCCGCAAATGACATTGAAAACATGTAGCGTGCTATTCAGAAGTGTCCCAAGCCCGTCAGGTTTCAGCACCGGTGGCAACCTACCTTCATCGGCGCATTCCATAAGTTTCCTAGTTTACCATGCGTGATATGAAACAAGCAGAATTTTTGGGTCATGCAGCAAGTACACAAGTCGCCGAGTGTCATTGGCGCATTATGTGATATTACTAAAGATTGGACGTAGTTGCTGTTTAGCTGCTGTTTGGTTTGAAGTACTAAGACTAGTAGTCATTATTTAGCTTCAGGATATACTAAACGTTTGCCTTCGGATGTGACAGTCCAGACTAATTTAGATTCTATTGAGTGTTACCCATGTCTCAGTTAATTAAGATAGCAGAGAAATGAGAAATTAAGAATGCATGGATGTTCCTTGCCAGTGGCCCAATGATCAAGTCATTGAACTTGCTCTCCGATCACTAGTTTAAACTCATACTGATAGATATGTAAATAAAGCATATATACAGATTGACGAATAACCGTGAACTTCTTCTTTAAAAAAAAAAAATTGCATGGATGACGCATGTCACTGTGTCAACAAAAATCTTTGAATGAAGATGTCCATAATATGACTATAGAGGGATTTGATGCGATGTGAAGCCATCGATGGAGCTTTTCAGGCTCTCTAGGCATCACGAAATCTGTGTGTGTGTGTGTGTGTGTGTGTGTTGTGTGAGAGAGAGAGAGAGAGAGAGAGAGAGAGAGAGAGAGGTATGGAATTATAAATTGATCTCACATATCAAATCACTTGCCCTAATTTGGGAACATACCATAGGAGACAAAAGTTAAAGAAAATTGCCTTGACATGACCAAGCTCTCCACTTTCTCTCTCTTTATTTAGGCATGCCCTTTTTAGTTTTTGCACAAAGAAGCTGTAGCTAGCTACTCTGATATTGATAAAAGAAAAGAAAAAAGAAAAGAAGAGAAAAAGAAAAACCAAAATTAACATAAAATGGAAGTAGGCCATGTGTTTCACTTTCACCCCCTTTTATTTTTTCAGTTTTGCTTTGTTTTCTTTTACTCATTCTAAAATTCACATTACTTTTAGTTTTCACACTCTTTGCTTGTTGCTTTTTCTTTTTCGCGAAACGATTCATTTCATTTCTATCAATAGTGACGCTATTGCATAATGGTATACATTTTCACAGAGAACAAGCGATTTGAGGGTCTTTTTGAAAACGAGTAAATTTGGAAAATACGTTGCGCTTGCATCAAGCTATGACTTATTTTAAAATAATTACACAAAGTGTCACAAAATTCTTAATTAATGGAGTAGCAAGTGGCAACAGGCAAAGAGTGGCATACAAGCACATTTCATGGAAATATCAATGTTACAATTAACTTACCAGCAAAGGGAGTTGAGTTATGAGTTATCCCAAATTTAAGATTATGTTATACCTTTGTTAAAAAAAAAGAAATCAGTAGGAACAGTATTTTTACAACCTGTTTGACTCCATAAAAATAAAACAAATAATAATAACTATAGAGGTAAATTCTTTAGTGGGAATTTATCTATTACTCAAATTGTAAATGAGAATGTAAATAAAAAACAAACACCAGAGAATTAAGTGAAAAATCTGAAAGAGAAAACCTTCAGACACCTGACTCAGAGGAAGAGTCAGAATCTGGGTTTTCGCTGCACTGTGATGCCATGCAGTAGTAATCTACTTCAGCTTCTTTCTCTTGGGGGAGGCTCTCCTTGGAGACTGCCTTTGCAGTCTTTGACTTCTAATCCGACTTCTTCTGGGCGACAACGAAGATGGTCCTGGCTGCTGCCTGATCTCCTCTAATGTCAGTCGTCCCAATCAGAGTGGGGTACCGCACCAGTTGGTGATAGTGGACGGTACGACTTTCATCATGTGAAGCCAGAGTCTCCCGAGTATCGCGTTGTGGGGGGACTCCATATCCACCATGTAGAACTCCGTAATGACGTTATAGGAGTCCGTTCGAACTGGGAGCTAGGGCTGAGCAGAGTTCGGGTGTAATCAAAATAACCGACCGAAATCTAAACCCGAACCGAACCGAACAGCTCTAGTTTGGTCAGGTTTTGATTTTGGATTAAACCTGAATCCGACCTAACCGAACCAAACCTCTCACCCCTATATATCACCCCACTCAAATTTAGTTTACTGAATCATGTGGTTCATAACAAAAATTGGTGAAACTTTATTTCATTACTTCTAGCAATACCATCTTTTTTATGTTGAACATGTGAAAGCTATGTTAAGTACACCATCACAATTGAGAATAATATTTATATTAATACAGTTCTTTCTTTTGCATTCTTGTCATTAGAACTTAGTAATAATTATTTGAGCTTTGATAATAAGAGCCCAAATATAGGGTAAAAGTTTTAGAACATGAAATTTTCAATTCACATTGAGATTAGGGTCTTTTTCTTATTTCTAATTTAGGTATTAGATATTTGAGATTAGGATGTTAGAGGATGATAATATAATGGTTATTAAAAAAATGCAGGAAATGGTGAAAATATATGGGCCTAACTGAAATCGAAAAATGGAACTGAATTTTCTAAATCTAATCGGTTCGGTTTTGTTTTGCAAAAATTAGCAAAAGCTGAACTGAATCGACCGATACTCACCCTTGCTGGGAGCGAAATAGTGCCCGGAGAGTGCGTCTCGTTCTTGTTAAACTACTGGTGAGATTGGGTTTGAGGAGCGATCATTGCTCGAGCGATTTCTGGAGTGTCCTCCATCCCGTTTAGGGCACCCCCGTATAAGATGTTGACGGAGCTTCCCCCGTCGACCAGGATCTTAGATACTCGGCAGTTACCGATGAGCATGATGATGATCAGAACATCGTTGTGCGAAAAGTGCACAACCGGTGCGATGGAGTCCGAGAACGAGATTTCCTTGCTTGGAGCCTATGGTGGGCCAGTTAGCACTGTGGAGTGCTTGCTCCCGCGGGCCTCATTGATGTGATAGCCCTTTCCCGGGAGGTGGGGCCTTTGATTTGGGAGGCGCTTAAGATGGTGTTGATTTTTCGATACTGGTCTCTGAGAGGGAGGGGACTTCTTCACCTTGGTCTCTGAGAGATGCCCAGAGTTGAGGACAAACTCTTAGAGATAGCCCCAATTCATTAGTTCATGGAGTTGTCTCCAGAGAGAATGACAGTCCACAGTATGATGACCCATACCATCGCGGAAAGCACAATACTCCCTGGCCCCCAGCCCTTCCTGGTTGTACAGGAGTGGCCTCGGGTGCCTGGTCTCCTGGCCCTTGATGATATTGTAAATCTGGTCCACAGGGACTTTGAATGGAGTGACTTCGGCTTCATCCCTGTGGACCTTGGCGAGGTTCTGAATGGGCTTGTTGACAACTACAACTACCTGACTCAGATTCTTCTTCGAAGGATCAGGCTGTGCCTTCTTTTTCTCCACTTCGCCCCTCGCTAGGGGGAGTGGTTGGCAGAACTCCGGGTAGCATCCTCAATTTGTATATATTTCTGGGTACGAGATAGAATGTCTCTCATCTTGGTGACCTCGTACTTCACTAGATACTTATAGAAAGAGTGGGTGACTTGTGATTAATCATCAATTATGCATTTTATTATCGTATTTCTCTGCCCTTTTTTAATAAAATACTGCTAAATAACCCATATTTTGGATTTTGTGCAGATTACAAGTGTATAGAGGTAAAGTTACAATAAGAGCTTAATTAAACCCATTTTGAGTAGTTAATTTGGATTTCTTAGAGACACAAGGAAAGAGCTTCTAGAAGAACACATTGGATTCCCATAATGAAGTTGTATCTGGAGAAATATGAGTCCAAATTATGCAAAATAAATTGTATACAGAAGCTCTCGAAGCCATACACAAAAGCAGCCAAAAATTCAGGAAATAACTCCCAGAAGTTACCGTGGACCCGCTTCATTTGTCGCATGACCGCGACAAGATCTGGGAGCTAGCTCTCAAAATTTGAGGCGTGGCTTCATTTCTTGATCTCCAAGCCATATTTACCTATAAATTGTGCTTCAGAAGGCCAGAATTCGATAGAGGAGGCCAGGATTAGGGTTTCTTCTCCATAGAATAGATTAAAATTTTATCTTTCTTTTCTTTGTAGTTTTCTTTCTTTTTTAGATCTTGTATTAGGTCCGAGATTGATTCATAAGGGAAAGAGAGTGTTGATGTAATAAATGAGTGACAAATCTAAGAAAGTTTCTCCTTTTCTTCTATTAGTTTCTTCTCAACTTCTACATGATTCTTAGATAATTTCTCTCTCATGGTGATCTCACTACTAACCCACTAACTCTCTAACTCTTAATTGATAACCCACATGAAGCTCATAGCATCATATAAGGCCTTACTCTTGTAAGAGTCATTGATGACTCATGATGATGGGTTTTAACTTCTAACTTGATAACTTACAACTAACTCTCTTATTTCATGCTTGCCTTTAAGCAATTTTGATGATTTAATATTTACATTAGCTTGCTTGTGATACAAGTTTGATTTCATCCACTCACCTTTATCTCATATAATTTGTGCACTTGCTTCTCATCCCATGCTTGCCTTATAATGGATCTTGATGGGTTGATGTTCAAGGTTGCCTTGTGAAGCAAGGTTGAGGGAGAAGAATAATCTTATAGGTCATGCTTTGAAAAGCATCTTGAAGTCAAGTCTAGTGTTGCATAGTAACCAATGTAAGACACTTATCAACAAGGAGGTTAGTGTGATTAGTTGGAGCAATTAGTAGTGAGTGATCCATGAGTTTTCTTTCCTTTTGATCTTTGTTTTCAACACCATTTCCAAATCACTTTACTATCTCTTGTTTTATGTTTTCTTCTCCTTCTACTTCTTATTTTGTTTTCTTTTCCTTTTTAAGATTCTTTTAAACCCGAGAAGAACTATAACATTAACGTGCCACACCGTTAATTCTTTTATTGCCTTCTGTCCCTGTGAATTCGACCCATATAACCTCTATGCTATAACAAAAGTATCGAGGAAGCCAAAGTATCACACATTTAAACTCTTTATTTCAAAACACACATTTCTGTACACGGTTTTACCTCCAATCAAAAGTTTCCCTCCGATCAAAATTTTTTGCGCCAGTGCCGGGATGGGAACAGTTTGAATTCACATTTTTGTTAACATTTTCTTCTCTGTTTCAGTGTGTATGTCAATTTTTACAGAAACTAAGAACTACAGTACATTGCTTGACCCTGTATCTCCCTACTCAAGAAAGCAGGGAGTTGTTGTTTCTACAATTGCCGCGCCAAGCCTTAATCGCCCGGTAGCGCTGCACTATTAGGGTTACTTGACTCCATCTTTTACAGGGTTATCAGTATTTTGGACATTCATTCTTTATTTGCTGTTATATTTCTATTTTAATTGCCTGTATACTGCAATAATTAACAACAAATACTGGTACTTGGACGTGTTAAAAATCAATTTAGACATTTGCATCATACGCACATGTCTATTTCAATTCAATTTACTATTTTTTATTCTGTTGTTGTGAGCTGGACGGAGGTGTACATATTACATTGCATATAGCATATGACAAGCACATGGGTAATTTACTCGCTTTGAGTGTTTATTTCTGTCTATATTGCACACTTTCATGAATCAGAATTAAGGGCAAAACCCAACATAAGATAAGATAGGAAGTCATCACCCTCCCTTAGCCCAAAAATCAACTCCCTACTCACACAATCCAAACCTAAGTAAAACTTACTAGGCAGTGGCCCCTAGGGACATCTCGGACTCATTAAGAGATTGACCTCGAGAGAAAGTTATTAGTACCAGACTCTTACCAAATTGGTGTCTAAAGATTGGGGATTAAGAGGTTAAGTCCCGAAAATTCAGTGATTTAGCATAATTATGGTCTATTACTGACGGACGGATACCTCCCACTGAATTTTGCCCCTACCTGGCCGATTAGCTCGTGGTCAAATACTGTAATGGCCCTCCTGGACAGTCGATCAGTTAGGAGTCATCTAGTTCTAGGTCTAACATAAGCTTGTTTGATTTTTTTTCTTTTTCTATGTTTTTTTTGTTTGTGATTATTGTGAAATGGATTTCAACAATAATTTTTCAATCCTTACATGAATCCATATTTCATCATGACCTCATTTGACTCATATAACTCTAACCCGGTTTTTTACAACATGAACTGTTAAATTGGCTGGATTGGTTTTATCCGACTCAATATAACCCATATCCCCAATCTTTTGACCATAATTTCCAAAATAATTTCAATTCTTCATAGAAATAATGGGGATTCACCTCCCTTGAGTCTAATTTTTAATCACTTAATCCACATTCTTTCCTAATTTTGCTTCACATATTCCTATTTCAGAATCATTGTTTTTTTAAATCTAGAAAAGAGTATAGAAATTATGCTCGAGTTCCAACAATAATTTCAAAACATGGTCGACTCACACTCTTCACAGTTTTCCCAAAATCAAGCTTCATATTTCTTCTCTACAACATCCAATTGAAGAAAAAATTGTGTTAGAAAAAAGTATGGAAGTCTTGCGTGCATTTGAGCTATAATTTCAAAACATGTTGGACTCCTAATTTGCGCCGAATTTTCAAGATTCAACTCACTCTTTCCAATCCCACCTCCCCAAGAAGAAAATTTTGACTTGGAAAAGAGTACGGATATCTTAGAAGACATGATTCTGAACCAAAATTCTGTTACCCAGTCCATCATTAGGTTAGAAGCACAAATAAGGTAATTGATCAATACTTATAACAATGAGGAAACTCTTCTTATCAACCTTTAATCAATCTTGATATCTCTAACCCTATCGATTCGACCTAAGAATCATGGTATTTAAGAAACCAAGATTCAATTTCATCACATCCATTTGAATTTTACCAAAATTAAAATTTTAAAAACCACATTAACATTTTGGCAAGTTATTCCTTTTCTGAAATTAAACTTGAGCATGAATATGATCCTGAACCTTAACTTGGTAATTCAATCTCATTTCTTGACTCAATATTGACTTAGTATCTTTACCTAATTTTAATCACTTTCCCGAGTCAGTATTGAATCCTGTGCCCATACATCATAAAATTGAATCACCAATCTTTTAAGTTCAACATATTGAACTTGACCAATATCATATTTATGAGAGTTTCATTCATAATTTGGTAAGTTTTCATTTTATTGAAATTGAACTCAAACAGAAATGTGACTCCGATCCTCAAATTTTATGATTCAGTTCAAAATTTTGAATAAATATTGATTCCTATATTGTTACCTAATTTAAGTAATATTTTTGAGTCAGTTTTGAGTCTCATGACTTCTTGAACTTGAATCACTAATCTTATAAAGTCACATTCCATTGAGGGAAAATGAATTTCTTGGTTTTGACCCAATTTTTAAACCAATTTTGATTCCAGAATTAATACTTGATTTCAGTCAATTTCCTGAGTCGATATTAGTTTCTCTACCTCCTGTGCCCAAATCACTCATTTCATCATATCACATTCCATTCTGGAATAAAGGTATAGAAAAAAATAACTCAGAAATTATTTTTCAAAATTAGAAATTGGATGGGGTTAATTCTCTCAATAAAATCATACATGTATACTATCAATTAATGGGTTATATTAGGAGAGAGGTCACTGGTGGGTTCCTATGAACTCCACATTCTCTGAATTGGACTGCATTTCGTGCACCAATCAGACCTCCAACGGAATCACCACCTTGAGGTGAATTTTTCTTTCCTCTTTATTTTCATGCATACATATATTCACAATGAGTTGAGGATAATACATGAGATAAGTGTGAGGGAGGGTTTACTAATGAAGATTTTTTAGATTTTCTTTCTTTTTCACTTCTTTTAGGATATTCTTAAAATTTTCTCTTTTTTATAGGATTTTTCCTTTCTTAACAAACCTTTTGAAAAAGAGAATTTTTTCCGATCCATTTTAAAGAAAATTAGGTTGATTTTAGGAATTAGGGAAGCCTTGATTATGATTTCTTAATTTGAATCTAAATAAGAGGTATTGTTGAATTTTTAAGTTAAGTAAAAAAGATTGAAAAGATAATTTGATCTTGAATTTTTTGTCTTAGAGATATATGCATTTATTCAATGAGGGATTTAAACAAAAACTTAAATACCCTTATAAATATATATTTATATTATAAAAATATTTGGCCACTAATTAAGCTGGTTAATTGTGCCTTATGAAGTATGATTAATCACGCTAACAATGATCAAAATAAATAAATTCTATAGTTTTGTGGTCTTGTTTACTCGAGTCTTTAAACCCAAGGGATGTTTTCTCATCTGGTGCCTTAAGACCGTTTGGTCTGGGAGTCATCGGTTAAAGGTTCGCTACGTAGGTAGACTAGAAAGCCTAATGAAACTAAAAAAACATATAAAAATAAATAAAATAATGATATCATAGTCCAAATTAAATCTTAAAAATTATACTAAGTGCATATTATCTTGGCTTTATGAAAGATCTAATAATCAATTAATCTTGATTTCTTAACCTTTATTGATAACAAGTACTTGCATGGAGACTCAAATTAGGGATAAATAGTTTAGGTTAACTTAAGATCTTAGACCACTTAATTTTGCAAAAATATTTAGGAAAATTTTCTCTCTTTTAAAATGCATTTTCAAAAATACTAACATTTATTTTCTTTCTTTATGAATTTTGTGGGTGTAATTCACTAAAAACCCTCAGGAGAATATAACTCCTCTTCTAGGAAAAACATAGAGGTTTAAAGACTTGTTGCACACGCTCAGTGCAATCCCGTCACCTGTAAAAGTAGTGTAATAAAGTCTTAGTTTAGTTTTTAGTTTTGCTCGGGATGAGTAAAAGATAAGTGTCGGGGTGTGATTAGTCGTCAATTCTGTATTTTATTATCGCATTTTCAACCCAATTTTTAATAAAATAATGCTAAATAACCCGTATTTTGGTCTGCGCAGACTACAAGTGTATAGAGGCATAGTTGCAATAAGAGCTTAAATAAATTCATTTTGGGTAATTAATCTGGATTTCTTGAAGACGAAAATAAAGAGCTTCTAGAAGAACACATTGGATTCCTGTATTGAAGCTGTTTCTAGAGAGATACGGGTCCAAATTATGCAAAATAAAGTGTACACAGAAGCATCTCGAAGCCATACGCAGAAGCAACCAAAATTTTAGGAGATAACTCCGAGAAATTACTGCAGACGCGCGGCATTTGCTACGTGGCTGCGGCAAGATCTGGGAGCCAGCTCCTAGATTTTGACGCATGGCCTCATTTCTTGATCCCCAAGCTATATTTGCCTATAAATAGTGCTTTAGAAGGCCATAATTCGAGAGAGGAGGTCAGGATTAAGGTTTCTTCTCCATAACCATAGAATATATTAGGATTTTTATCTTTCTTTACTTCATATTTTCTTTCTTTTTTAAATCTTGTATTAAGCCTGAGATTGATTCATAGGAGAAAGATAGTATTGATGTAATAGATGAGTGACAAATCTATAAAATCTTCCTCCTTTCCTTCTATTAGTTTCTTCTCTAACTTCTACATGATTTTTAGCTAGTTTTTCTCTCATGGTGATCTCACTACTAACTCACTAACGTTCTAACTCTTGATTGATAACCTGTTGGCCCAAAGGCCTTCCACTCTAGTTTTGATGATGATTAACTCATGTAGTTATGTGTACTAATAATCTTGTGATTTTAGTTTCAGATCCTTAGTCAAGATATTAGTTGGTGATTAGCTTCAACAAGATGATTTGGAAGCTTTCACATGGTGATTCAAGAGCCTGAGCGTCAAAGATGATATCTAGCACTCATAGGAGTCAAGCTCGGTGAATCACGAAGTTTTGGATCGAGTCGGCTTGGAGACGGCACTCTACAAGAAGACATCGGTACCATAATTTAGAGTTTGTGTTTAGATCCAAATTGTAAAGATTAGAATAGTATGATATGCTCAAGGTCACAACACACACGTTTCATGTTTTGGTTTTCGATTTTTGGTTTAACCATTCTTGGTTTGCATGAATAGATATTATATCAAAACAAGTTTACATGGTTTAATGTATATTAGATTTGTTCTATATACATGCATGCTTCAACTACTTAGACAAACTTACTTTGATATACCTATTTCATGTGTTTTAGGTTTTGTGTTTTAATAAAACTTACTTTTGGAATTAAGGTCAAAAACTATGATATATATTTGTTTCATGTATATTGGATTTCTATCCATATGCATCATGCTTCAAAGTGTTTAAATATCATGTTTTTGTATTTGGAAGAGTTTTGGACAAAACGTATTTTCTATTCAAAATCCAAGTTTTAGAAAATACAGTTTTTGGTTTTTAGTAAAAATGATAAGACACAAAAATAGTTTTAATTGCTTGATATTTGAGTCAAAACTTTTATCATATGTTTATATATCAATGCAAATTGTCAAAACTTTTTTTGGGGATTTTTAAGTAGTTTACAAGAATTTATTGGATATTTAATTCCTTAGTTTTTCTGACCAGAACAGCCTCTGCCAGGCTAGGTCGGTCGACCCAAATGGTCGGCCGCACCAAGTAGCCGGTCGACCGTTCGGGTCGACCGACGTGCACGGATACGTGCACGCTGGCTGCCTATTGGGCCGGCCGACCGCACGGTCGACCGACTGCATGCAGGCTAGTCTCTGTTTGTTTCGGTCGACCGGGCGGTCGACCGGTAGCTGGCAACGGGTAGAATTTGACCGTTGGACGGTCGACCGGTAGTGTATTTTTGGCAGATTCTGCTGCCAACGGCTATATTTTTCTGGGGGCTATAAATACCCCATTCATAGCCTGTTTTCTCTAAGAATTTTTGTGCGAATTTTTCCTCACTCTCTGGTGTTTTCACAGCAATCAAAAGAAGTTTTGGGATTCAAATTGAACAATCTATTTGGAGTTTTTGCTAGGGTTTGGAAAACCAAAGAAAAGGGTTTTTGGGAAAAGATTTTGATTGAACTTCTATATCTTGGTTTCAGTTTTTTCCCAAGGATTTTTTTGTGATTTTGATTTCCATCCCATTGGTTTTCTTCACACTTGAGCTAAAATCTACTATCTCATTCTATAGGATCTTTGTGTGAGAGAAAGAATTGTTTGTGGTTGTTTCTTAGACCACCAAGTTGTAAACCCAATCTTTACTTGGCTTTGTGCCTTTGGGTTGTATCCCTCAAGTTGTGAGGTGATCCTTGTGTAGCTTTGTGCTAATCCCTCAAGTTGTGAGGTGATTGTTTGTTGGCTTGGAGTTGTGCCTCAAGGAGGAGGTTGTATTTGTATGGAGAGGAGTTGGGTACTCCTTGTAATTGTTATTGCCCCAAATCCTCGGTGGAGGTTCCCTTTGTGGGAGTCCTTTGTGGACAAGCTAGTGGACTTAAAATCCTTCTGTGTGAAGGCGGGGATGTAGAGCTGGGTGCTCGAACCTCGAAACATATCTTGTTATTTGCGCTTGATCACTTGACTCTTACTCTATCTCTATCTCTCTCTCTCTCTCTTTACTTTGTGCATATTGCTATATCATATACTTGCTTGGTTGTGTGCATCAATTGTTGTTATTGCAATTAGTTTTTAAATTCCGCATTTAGTTCATAGATTAGCCATATCACCTATTCACCCCCCCTCTAGGTGATTTCATAACCCACATGAATCTCACAGCATCATACAAGACATTGTTCTTGCAAGAGCCATTGATGGCTCATAATGATGGGTTCTAACTCCTAACTTGTTAACAAGCTAACTTGCACAACTTACTTTACTTCATGTTTGCCTCTGACCGATTTTGATGGATTAGTTGTAGGTGCACCTTATTAATCAAGTTTTGATGTGTAGAATAATCTTATAGACCATGCTTTGGAAAGCTCTTGGAGACAAGTCTAGTGATAGCCAAGGATCCATTGTGAGGCAACTATCACTCTTGAGGTCAGCATGGTTAGAGAAGTAATTAATAGTTAGGAACCATGAGTTTTCTTCCTGTTTTACTTTGTTTTTCAAATCCATCTTCAAATCACAACTTCTTTATCGTTTCTTTAATCTTTTCATTTCCTTCTCCTTCTACATCTAGTTTTGTTTTCTTTTTCTTTTGATTCTTTGAAACAAAGAAGAACTCGTTAACACTAACGTGACACACTATAAATGCTTCTATCACCTTCCGCCCCTGTGGATTCGACCCGTATAGCCTATTTACTATAACGGAAGTATCGAGGAAGCCAAAGCACACACTTAAAACACTGAATTTCAAAACATACATTTTTGTGCTCGGTTTCTCTCCGATTAACTTACATCCCACTGATGAACGCAGCGGCAGCCATGTCATTATTGCTGTTATACACCAAAGCCATTTGGCTCTGGAAATAACCGACGTACTATTTGAGGCTCTCCTCAGACTTCATCTTGATGGTGAGGAGGTACTTGTTGTTCTTCTTTAACTCCCGTCAGGAAGCATACTAGTGGTAAGGGCCTGTTTCACCTCTTCGAAGCTCCGGAGAGATTGTCTCGGGAGTGTGTAGAACCAGTAATAGGTAGCACCCTTGAGACTAGATGAGAACACATGACTCAGAAGCAAGTCATTGTGAGAGTGGACCGCCATCTTGTCTTGGTATTGACGAAGGTGTTGGATGGGGAAAGTCGCTCCCGAGTAGCACTCGAATCTCAGCATGACGAACTTTTTCGGGAAGCGGTGAGAAGTGATTTCCTCTGAGAGTGGAAAGTCGAAAGTCCTCAACCCGCAAGGTTCCGCCTCCTTCTAGAAATGTTAACTTGCTTCTTCTATCCGCTTCCGGATGATCTCCTCGATGTCCTCAATGCGAGGGACCTTTGGGGCCTTGTACGACCCAGAGTTCTCGGAGTGATGGCTATCACTTGGGGGTGAGTCCTGCATCTCTAATTGCTCTCGGTGCGGGTGGCTCGAGTATTACTAGGCGGAGACAGAGGAGTACGAGACCCCTCTGCCCTTTGATTCCTAGTGGACTGCGATTTTCAAAGGTTCTCGATTTGAGTGATTAATTGGTTGTGGAGCAGGCCGTCGCGTCTCTTTCGAGAACAACCTTCTCGCGTTCATGATTCACTTTTGTCCGCTGTTCGTTCATCTGCTACTGGAGACTGGCGAGCATATGGAGGAGCTGACCTTCGACAGGAAGCTAGGTCTCATGGCCATTCTCCTCTACTCTCAGGTCAATAAGCGCCGAAGACTGGCTTTCTCTGCGTCTTCGATGAGAACATCGGGGTGAGGAGGATGACATCAGCGGGCCTCGTGCCTCTATCAGCCGGTGACTTAGCCTTCGAAGGCGAGGAGGTATTCTTCTTCGATGGGGCTATTTCCGTTTGGTGAGGCTTTTTTTTAGGAAGGAGATGTGTTTGGAATTGAGAGAACTTTGAGCGTAGACTCAAGAATCTCAATAAAAGCACCAAATTAGAGGTAAATTCCTTGATGGAAATTTATCTGTACTCAAGTTGTAAATGAGAATGTAAATCAAACGTAAACACCAGAGAATTACGTAAAAAACCCGAAGAGAAAAAACCATGGAGCAAGGAGGAAGGGAGGGGGGAGAGAGAAGAAGGGAGGGAGGGAGAGGGAGGGGGGGGGGGGGGGAGAGGGAGAGGGGGGGAGAGGGGGAGAGGGGGGGAGAGAGAGAGAGAGAGAGAGAGAGAGAGAGAGAATTCACTAAATCAGATAGATTATAATGAATGCTCAATGCTCTATTACAAATTCTATACTCCAAGTGTTCGATCCCTTATTAAGGAGAAAGAGATTGGTTTTTATACTTGAGGGTCGTTGATTTAGATCAGGTTGATTGAGATTCCCATATTAGAATCAACTTGGAATCCTAACTCCTTGAACTGCTTTAGCTGTAATCAGTTGAACTGATTCTGATTCTCGGAAGATTGTTCTGATTGGTGTGGATAATGATTTGATCCGCGGCCATGGACCCACGTATCGGGTTGTTGCAACGCCTGATCTTCATAGTGGTCGGGGGATATCAAATCAGAAGGTTTTGTGATCTTTAAGATCTGCCAGGTGTCGCGGTCTCGCAAAAGTCAAGACTTTGACCACTACAATAACAAAGAAAAAGAAGAAAAGAAATCCAATCCTTCATCAACCATCTTTTGAAACTCAATAAAGAAACTAGCAAAACAAACAAAATATATCATAATTATAAGTCATTAACTCCCTTTGTTAATTAACCAAAAGTGGGAGGAAAACAAATACCACAAAACATTATCAATTGCTACATATACATAAAATTACATACCTCACAAAGAAAGTGAACAACTCATCAATCGAAGTCAGGGGTTTTTAATCTCATCTCTTTCTAAGGGCGTGTTTGTTTCGCCGCAAAACGCAAGTCGTAAAACTTCTTTTCCATTTTCCATTGTTTGTTTCGCTGAAAAATAAATTGCAAAATGCAACTCTTCTTTTCCCACTTGCAGTTGCTACAGTTAAATTTGTGGTCATCTAAATCACACTTTTACACTCATATTTTCCCACTTGCAGTTGCTACAGTTAATTTTGTGGTCATGTAACTCTCACTTGTAATACATTTATAGTTCAAAACAGTTACTTGATAATCAATATATAATTTAATATTATTAAATATTAAATATTTTAAATAGTGTTCAATTTCTTATTTAATTATTTAATTATTTTATATTTTTAATCTTTAATTTTTTTATTGTTTTTAATATTGTTTTAATATTTAATATTTAAATTTAATATTTTAATTTAATATTTTAATTTAATATTTTATTTAATACTTTATTATTTTATTAATACTTATTCCATTTTTATTATTTTATTTAGAGTTAATATTTTATTAATATAACAATATTATACTTTACTATATATTTAATTATTTATTTTTAATATAAAAAAATTACTTTATTAATATCATAATATATTTTATTATTATATTAATATTTTATTATGTTAATATTGTAATAATAATTCAGTATAATAATACTATAATGATAATTTATTATTAAATTATAATTATATTTTACTTTGTTAATTTTATATTTCTATAATATTACAATAAAATTTATATTATAATAATTTTCAAGTATTTTTAATATTATAATATTATAACTATATTATTATTTTTATTATTTTTGTAAGATTTTTTAATATTTATATTTTATTAGTATTCTTAAAATTTTATTAATGTTCTTTAGACTTTCTTAAAATTTTATATTATTTATTTAGTTAATATTTTAGTAATATTTTATTATTTATACTAATATTTTATTAATATTATTGTTATAAATAAAATATTAAGATTATTAATTTTTTATCTCAAATTTATTAATACAATTTAATTTGCAATAGTAGATTTAATTTAATAGTATTTATAATATTTAAATTACTGCTGCAGTTAATTTTGTGGTCAACTTTTCCACTTACACTTTTACATTACCAACCAACCACCGTAAAACACAATATACTTTACCATTTACACTTTCACTTTATCAACCAAACACCGTAAAACACAATATACTTTTCCATTTACACTTCACTTTATCAACCAAATACCGTAAAACACAATATATTTTCTCTGCTACAGTTCACTTTTTCAATTCTCATTTTACGACTTACGACTTCGACGTTTTGCAACGAAACAAACATGCCCTAAATCTTTTCAACAAGAAATAAATAGTGTTACAATATCTAATTGGTTGAGGGTTTTATTTTATTGTCAAGGCATGTAGAGCTTATTCCCACATTTGCATCTCCAAGCCTCAGGGTAGTACTCAAGGGGCGTGCTGAGGCCTGGCTGGATCGCCACGTGTACAGGCCTACACGGGAAGCACCCGCCGCAGCGTGCGCGGCACGGGGGCGGGGATGAGCCGGGCCCACCGAGTCGCTTTGGGGTCACAACAAATTGGTGCCAATAATATTGCTCTTCTTTATTCTTCAGACTCTCCTCTTTCACTTGTTGAGCTTCTTCTAACAATAATCCCCTTCCTATAAAAATAAAAAATAAAAAAGATAAAAAGAAACAAAAATTTGTTAGTAAATGTTACCTGATGAGGTTTGGAGTTATATATAAGCCAAAGTTCTGGTAATAATAATAGGAAAAGTGCATTTTTATTTTCTAGTAATATGGGTTATTGAAACAAAGAACAAGGTGACATTTTTGTTACTAGGGAAACCTTGATGGCTTTGGAAATTATTCAATAAAGATTATTTAGTTTTGCATTAAATTAGCAAAGGAGTATTCATGTTTATAGAGTAGAGCTAAAAAGAAATAAATGATGAAAAATAAATAAATAATATGTCCATGAAAGCTGTATCACCACAAAAGAAAAGAAAAGCAAAAATTAAAGCAAAAAAGAGACACAGCATTTGCAATAATGGATATAAAGAAAACCAAACTCCTAGAAATTATCTGAGAATTTTGTCAATTTTCGTTTACTCAAAAAATACGAATCCTTGATCCCTGAGGAAAAGTCAAACAAGGTAAGATCTTGGGAGTAAATGATTCACAAGAGAACTTTGCAAAAAAGATGGTAGACACAAGAAAAGAGAAGAGAAAAGAGAAAGGAGGAGAAACACCAAGTACCCAAAAGCTCATAAAATTGCTTTGGTATGTTTGATGCATTGTGAATGTATACTCTTTTTGTCAAGAAAGAGGGGGGGCTTAAAGTAAAAGGCTCCTGAAGTTAGAAAAGGACTGTGGAACACTAACAAAAGAGAAAGAGAAGGGATGGGGTTTTTTTGATTAGTGATTTTTATGCAGAGTACAAGTTTGTGGAGTGATAGCGTGCAAAATGCTTACCAAGAGCTTGAGCTGCAAAGAAGAGGAGAGCAATGGCAGCTGGGTAGCGGATGACAACCATGGCCAGGCTCAGAATCCACAGAGCAGAGCAGAGAACAGATTCTCAGAGAGAGAGAGAGAGAGAGAGAGAGAGGAAACAACAAGGACTGATGTTATTGCAAACAATGGCGTGTGGGTCAAGTTATATCAAGTTGAGAGAGAAGGTAGAGAGGAGGCAGGATCTTGAGAGAGGTGAGGGGTTTGTTTCTATTTTATTTTTAGTTTATTTTTTTCTGAAAACATGGGAGGAGACCAGAGAAGAGGGATCAAAGGAACATGGGGGGAGCTGTGGGGCTTGAGGAGACTGCTAAATAAATACCCTCCCTATTTTTTATATTATTATTACTCTTCCTGCAGTCTACATAATTGTGACCTTTTTGGGTATCATCTGTTGTTTAACTCTTTTTCCGTTAATTTGGGTAAATTCAACATTAAGAAAAATTAAAGGGCAAAAAAACCTCTGAATTTTTTTAAAGAAAATCTCTATATATTTGTCAAGTGATTAATAGTTTTTTTGAGTTTTTTTTCGAGACAAGGAGTTTCATATATTGACATTGTTAACGGAAAAGCCTAAAATATCCGATGAAATCCTATCTTTAAATTTTTCTTAATTTCTTTTGTGCCTAAGCTTGTCATCTTTCTGTATTTTGTCAGATTTCACTTCCAGTGAAACAGAAAACATATTTCACCTACATAATTTATATTAAAAACCTTTTTAACAATGCAGCATTCATATTCATTGAATTTTAAATTTATGTGAACACTAAATGTACAGTTCGGACCACTTCTTTCACTGGAACCAAAATACAGTAAAAAAGGAAAAAAGAAACAAAACAAAAGAAACGATTTCTGTCAATAAATACATCCAACCCAACGTGACTTCTGTCAGTTTCTTAAAATTTTAAAGAATTGAGTTACAGTGAGCTTCCCCACGCTTTCATTTTCTTGTTGTGTTCAAGGACAGTCATATATACTATATATGAGAAGCAAAATCTAAAGACATAACGATGATCAAGTAAACTTACAAGTTTTGGGAAGAACTTGCAGAATACTAGAGAGAGAGACAAGGACTTAAGACTCTGAATTGATGCACACACGTGGGCTCATTGATTAAGATCCATCTATTAACTAAAAAGATTTCGGTCATTTAAAACTCTGGTGTTATATCAAAGTTGGAATTTTAATTGACCAAAGAAAGCGGAGTTCCACCAAAGTCTGACAGCCAAGGCCTCTTGTTGTTGCTCAATAGATGCATTTTGGAGCACTGCATAATATTGATTGATGAACAATATTTATTTAGTTTGTTTGGCTCTTTTAAGTCCATTCCTATAAAGAGATCACCCCTTATGATATGGTCTGCCTTTCAGTTGTTTCTTTTCCTCTTCCCAAACACTGACCATACGCAAAAGAATTAGTAATGTAGGAAGAGAATTAAAGCAGCAGGCTCAGCTGTCGACAACCCTATTTTGTTGTCGACAGACAACCTTCGACAGGGTTTTCTCGAGAGTTGAGCTACTACAGTCCTATTGTTGATATGCTTGTTCAACTGTCGACAGGCCTGCTGCGTAATAGAATTTTGAGTTTATTTAGAATTCTGTTATTAGGTCCAAATTAGATTCTAATTGATTTTGTGTTTCTTTATTTTAAATTTAGATTATCTAGATAGATTACTTTTTAATTCTTTTGTTTCTTTTAGAAATATGTTATAGTTTCTGAGTAAGAGTATTACTCTTTATAAGCCTATATAAAGGCCCTTGTACTCTTTATTTTTAGCATCGAATTTTAATTAATAAATTTTGAGTTTTCCTTCAAATTGCTCATGGATTCGAGTTATTATCTCGTGCTCGTGGATTCGAGTAAATCGCTCGTGGATTCAAATGTCGTGTTCGTGGATTCAAGCATAATTCCTACCTGAAAGTCTTCAGGGTTCGTGGGTGCTAGAATGAGATCTAGCTGACGTCGCTCATCTTTCCCGCTTCCCGCGTCAATTGGTATCAGAACTTCGACAACTTTTCGACGATGGCAGGAGACGATGATAAATTGCAAGGACTTTCCAAAAAGATTGGTACTACTGAAAGGAGAGACCACACCATCAAATCTACCTTGGATCATTTGAACCAAGCGAGCGAAAGGACGCCCCTCAAGATTGATGAAGTCTGACCGATGGTACATACCGAAGCGGATATGATCGTCAATCATATTAACCATCACTACATCGGCCATCATGACATCGACCACTGCCACATCATCCAACACTAAGGTATCATTTACAACATTTTCAATTTACTGAAATTTTCTATGATGAGGAATTGTGAAGTCTCATCTTTCACTATAATGATGGTTATGAAAATAGAGGGATATTCTATGATAGGCAAATGAGCTTCGTTAATCCCAGCCCTACTAGGAGAAGCGGATTGTCAAACCCTAATGGGAGAGACAAGTTTTCTAATTCTATTTCTTTTTTTGATGGGAGTCTTGATGTTGAGTCAACCTACTTTGGATCGATAAAATTGATGGGTTATTTCACATGGAGTATATTCTCATGGAGGATCAAGTAGAGTTTGCAGCTTACAAACTTAAAAGAAGGGCAACGACATATTCAAAACATCTATATGCACAAAGGCAAACCACCTATAAGAACTTAGAGGCGGATGAGAAGAATTATACAAGCCCGTAGTCGTGCTTTAGAGAAATAAGAGAGAATCGACCCCGATCTTTCATGAGGTCTCATCAGTCATATAAGACAACATATCAACATCAGCAACCATCAGTTGAAGTGCAGTCAACTAAGAGAGATTCATCAAACCTTCAAGCGACCATCAGCCAAACACGATCTCTCGATGAACTCATGAGAATCTGAATTTCATGCCCATATGCAATCATGACGAGTTTTTCGTGGAGCTAAAGAATATAAAACAAGGTATTGCTCTAGAAGAAATTTCTCCAACCGCTGAAATGTTCGAGGAGAAAGACCAGCCATAGAAAGAGTGCAATGGAGTTGTTCATGACAAGCTTCTTAAAATATTATCACCCATGAAAGATAATCAGTATCATGGTACATTTATTCTTTATGCTTTCGAAGATCCTTTCCTGCGGAAGAAGAGTGCTAAGGATGTCCGTTCTAAATTCTTCAAGTTCATATCTGTTGGCCCAAAGGCCTTCCACTCTAGTTTTGATGATGATTAACTCATGTAGTTATGTTTACTAATAATCTTGTGTTGTTTAAGTTTCAGATCATTAACCAAGATATTAGTTGGTGATTAGCTTCAACAAGGTGTTTAGAAGCTTTTCATGATGATTCCAGGGCCAAAGTTTCAAGATCACACATTGCCTAACCCATGGATGGAGTTTTGGAGCAAGTCTACTTGAAAATGAAGATCATCAAGAAGACTTAGGTATCCATAGTTTAGTTAGTGTGTTTAGATCCAATTTGTAAAGCTTAGTATAGTTGATATGCTCAAGTACACAACACACACGTTTTCATGTTTTGGATTTGGTTTTCATGAATAGTAGATCAAAACAAGTTTACATGTTTTATATGTATAGTAGATGTATTCTAGTTATACATACATGCTTTAACTTGCTAGACAAACTTATTTTGATGTCCCTATTCATGTGTTGAAAAATCAAGCTTGATAAAATACAAGTTTTGTTTTTGATAAAATTTGCAAAACTAGAAAATGAATTGATATGATTGATATATGTCTTGAAATTTTTATCACAAGTTTGTGTTTCAATACAAAATGTTAAAACAAGTTTTATGGGACTTTCAGAAAAGATAAAAGATTTTTATAAAATAATTTTTCAGTTTTTCTGACCCAGTTTTTGTTCCAGGCTTCTATTAGTCGACTAAGTCAACTGACCTAGTCGACTAGGCAGAAGTTGGTCGACCGGGTCGGTCGACCGACGTGCACAAATCTGTGCACGTTTTGAGGCACTGGGACGGTCGACCGCGCCGGTCGACCGGAGCACTTACAGTGCTCTCTGTTTGTTTCGGTCGACCGGGCCGGTCGACCGCAGTTGCCCAACGGTCATATTTCTGACCGTTGGCGGTCGACCGGGCCGGTCGACCGTTGCCTGTCAGAGCTGCCAGCTCAGCTCTAACGGCTAGTTTTGTATTGGGGCTATATATACCTCATTGTTTGGAGTTTCTCTCTAAGATTTTGATGCCAAAATTTCCTGACTATTTCTAGTGTTTTAAAAGAGTTTTCAAAAGAGTTTTAAGTGCAAAAAGATTCATCTTTATTGTTTTAAGTGTTTTGTTATTTTCAAAGAAAAATAGGATTTTGGGAATAGATTTCTTGTTCTTCATTTCTATATCAATTTGCTATTTTTCCAAGAGTTTTTCTTTGATCAAAACACTTAGTTTTTTTCACACTTGAGCTATATCTTCTATCCTAAACTATTAGGATCTTTGTTTTGTGAAAAAGAAAGAAAGAGAGAGTTTTGAGGTTGTTGTTGTAACCTCTAAGTTGTACACCCTTATTCTTGTTGTATCCCTCTTCGGTAGAGGTGATCGGGTGATTGGTTTGTATCCCTCAAGTGTGAGGTGATTGAGATTGGTTGTGAGCCTCTTCGGTAGAGGTGTTGTTGTTGGTTGTTGTATAGCCTCGGTGGCTTTGTAAGGATTGAGAGAGGAGTTTGGTACTCCTATAGTGGATTGGGAAATCCTACATGGTGGTGTAGGCGGGGATGTAGAGTTGGGTACTCGAACCTTGAAACAAATCTTTATGTTAGCGTTTGATCCAATTTCTCTCAACTCTATTCTCTTTACTTTTGTGCAAGCATTATTCTTTCATAGCATATTATATACATTGCTTGTGTTACCATTGCATAATCCATATTGCTATATCCTTGATTGCTTGGCTTGATTGTGTGTACACATTGCTTGGATTGCTTGTGTGTGTGTGCCTAACTTATACTCATCCAATAAGAGCTTCACATAGCGCCTCAACCTATTTTAAGGGGAATCAAGAGGAGTTAGTCCAGAGCCTCGCAAGGGGAATTCGGCTACACTTGTTGTATTGTATTAGTTTGTGCAACATTTGCATTAGCTTCCGCATTTAGCGCACTTAGTTTTGCATTAAGTTTTAGATTAGCACTAACACCTATTCACCCCCCTCTAGGTGTTCCCTTTTTAATTTGTTAAGTGGAGTTGAGTCCACTTAGGATTTTTAGCAAACCCTCAGCTATCAACGGATTTGAGGTGCCTTTACCAACTACCGTTTGAGTTGGGCTAGCCATGCTATTCCCCTCAGCATGATGAGTTGTCGAAGATTTATGTTGGGCTTAAAAGCCAACGTTTTCCTCTATCCTTAGCCGTCGGAGGCGTCGGATGTTAATGAAGAAGCTCTTCTTGTTTTGATCAGAGGTGTACTTTTAACTTGATCGGGGGAGGAGTACTATTAAGAATAGTACTTCTTCAAGAATCTGCCATTGATTGGCATCATGAGTGTATCGCCATTTGAAGTTATGAGACGATATGACCCATTTGAGTAAACTGACTCTACTACAAATGGCCCTTCCCATTTGGGTTGGAATTTTTCTTTTGTCTTGTGCGTCATTACCATGGGTCTTCTGACGGCTAAGACAAGATCGCCTTTCTTGAAAGTTCGCATTTTAACTTTCTTGTTGAAGGCTCTGGTAATTCGAGCCTGGTAGAGCTCGATTTGCTGTTGGGCCTGCAGACGCTTATCGTCTAAGGCTTCCAATTCTTGGAGTCGCTGTCGATGCTTCTCCTCTGTTGTCATCTCTGCTGTCAAGGCGACGCGTAGAGATGGAATTTGGATTTCTAGTGGAAGCACGGCTTCACACCCGTATACCAAAGAAAACGGCGTGGCTTTAGTCGGGGTTCGCACAGTTGTGCGATAAGCCCATAAGCATTCACCTAACTTGTCGTCCCAGTCCCGTTGACTTTTCGATACGAATTTCTTGAGAAGCTTGCCAATGGTCTTATTGAAAGCTTCTGCGAGGCCATTAGCGGCAGGATAGTATGCCGTTGAGGACACACTCTGGATTCTGAACTTAGCGCAGAATCTCTGGAAAGCCTGGCTGATGAACTGGGGTCCATTGTCATGGACAATTCGCCGAGGTACACCAAAACGGTAAATGACGTGATGCTTTACGAACTTGATCACGTTAGACGATTTTACCTCCTTCAAAGGGATGGCCTCGGCCCCATTTAGAGAAGTAATCGGTTATTGCCAAAATGAACCGATGTCCTTTTGATGATGGTGGGCTGATAGGGCCAACCACATCCATCCCCCACATTTCAAATGGCCAAGTAGAAGCCGTGGAGTGAAGGTAGCCTGGTGCTTGATGAATGAAATCGCCATGCACTTGGCAGGCGTGACATCTTTTAGCATAAGTGACGGCGTCGGCAATCATCTTGGGCCAATAGTAACCCAACCTTTGGAGTCGATGTGCCAATTTGGGCCGGGTTGGTGAGCTCCACACATGCCGTCGTGGGCTTCTTTCAATACCTCTTGAGCCTCCTTTGGTGAGAGGCACCGGAGCAAGATCCCGTCATGCGATCGACGATACAATGTTCGTATAATCGCATTGTAGTAAAATTTAGGGGCTTTCCTTCGAATGGCAGCCGCTTCCTTGGCGTCCTCAGGCAGGATGCCGTACAAGACATAGTCGATATAGGGGAATCGCTAGTCTTTAAGCTCTGGCCTGGTTGACAATTCCAGCGCTTCTTTGCCTTGACACTCTCCCTTTGACCCTGATAGTCTTCGAGGGAAGTTCTCGGGCAATACAGGTCGTGGCTGTAGACGAATACTTTCTCCATTGCTCCAGCTGGAAGAGCTAAGGAGGCCGCGAGGGATGCCAGTGCATCTGCATGTGCATTTTGCTTGCGTGGTACATGGTCGATGTAGAAGTTTGTAAACTTCCCAGCCATGTGGACAGTTGCGTTGTAATAGGGTACTAGGTCTTCATGTCTGACTTCGTACTCCCCGCGAACCTGGCTAACGATGAGTTTGGAGTCACCATATGCCTCGAGATTTTTAACGCCAATCTCATTGGCGAGTTGCATCCCAATCAAAAGAGCATTGTACTCCGCCACATTGTTGGAACACGGCTCAGTTAATGAGACAGCTCGAGGAATCACATAGTTCTGTGGGGAGACAAGTACTACTCCTACCTCTGCTACTAGGTGTCCTTTTGGGCTCGTTCTGGACGCACCATCAAAGAAAAGTTGCCACACCTGCCTTTCAAAGGATGTCTGGGTCTAGCAGGCTTCAGCGACCTCGTCTGGGAGATCGTCGTAAAGCTTGGTTACCCTCGGATCTGGATGCTCAGCCAGGAAATCCGCTACCCGCTTGTCCCTTCACAGCTTTTTGTGGTAAAAAGTGCATTTCATATTGAGATAGCAATATGGCCCATTTTGCCAGCCGGCCGTTCAATGATGAAGGCTTAGTCATAAGTAACCTCAGGGGGTTGACTTTTGATATGACGTTTATAGTTTGGCCTACCAGATAGTGTCGCATTTTCTGAATGGCGAACACTAATGCCAAACATTCCTTCTCGATCGGATTATACCGATGTTCGGCTCCGATCATTGTTCTACTCAGATAGTAGATTGCTCGCTCTCGTCCTTGATCATCATTCTGAGCTAGTAGAGCTCCCAAAGAATGATCCATTGACCGGACGTACACCAGGAAAGGCTTTCCGAATACCGGAGCTGCAAGGACTGGTGGTTGGGTGAGGTATTGCTTGATTTCCTCAAATGCTTGTTGGCAAGCGTCATCCCAAATGAACGAGACACCCTTCTTCATTAACTTAGCGAAGGGTTGGCATCTTCCAGAGAGGTTTGAGATGAACCTGCGGATGTACGCCAATCGTCCTTGTAATCCCCTGAGTTCCTTGAGATTTCTTGGAGGCTGCATCTCCTGGATAGCTTGAACCTTTTCCGGGTCCAAATGGATCCCGGTGGAGGTTACAATGAATCCTAAGAATTTACCACTGGCCACCCCAGGAAGGACTTGTTGGGATTCATCTTCAATCGATGAGCCCGCATAATATCGAAGACCACCTTCAGGTCAGCTATGTGATCACCTTTAGTGCGACTTTTTACCGCAATATCATCAACATAACGTTCTACCGTTTTGCGTATTTGCTGCTGGAAAATGGTGTTCATGGCCCTCTGATAGGTTGCCCCCGCATTCTTCAGTCCGAAGGGCATGACGGTATAGCAATAAACCCCCAATGGTGTCCTGAAGGAGGTGTGCTTTTCGTCGTCAGGATACATTTTGATTTGATTGTATCCTGAAAATCCGTCCATGAAGGACATTCGTTCGAATCTGCAGGTATTGTCAATCATGACGTCTGTGATTGGCAATGGGAATTCGTCTTTGGGACAAGCCTCATTTAGATCACGGAAGTCGATGCAGATCTGGGTCTTTCCATTTTTCTTAGCAACGGGGACGATGTTGGCTACCCAATCGGGATGTTGCTCTTCCCTGATGAAGCCAGAATCTATGAGCTTTCTGACCTCCGATTGAATCGCCTCTATTATTTTTGGACGGAGCTATCGCTGTTGTTGTTTAACAGGCTTTACGTCCGGATTGATGTTGAGGCGGTGCATAGCCACCTGAGGATCAAGTCCAGGCATGTCTTCGTAATTCCAAGCGAAGACATCTCTGTACTCTTGAACAAGAGATATTAGATCCTTTTTCTCTGACGGTGATAGGCCGTCGCTTATGAAGATGGGCTTAGGATTAGCCTCATCTCCTAGATTAATCTGAACAATCTTGTCTTCTGTGGGTGGTTCGCGCTGTTCAAAGCGGGTGTCCCACAGAGTGTTTAAATGCCTGATCCAAGGATCTGCATCGGATCGGATCATTTCTTCATCTTCATCTTCCAGATGGCTTGTTGAAACCATGTGCACCGAAAGTTCTTTGAAGATGTTGCCGACACTAGCATCTGACTCCCATGATGACGTGCCTGAAGAGTATTTATGGCCAAATGAGCCCCCAGAATCATAGGCTGATGGAGTCGGAGTTGATACATAGCCCAACCCCCTGCGCATCCGATGATAATAATCGGGTGCTTTTCCTTTTGGGACAAAGGATCGAAGTAGCGTCCTCCGTCTTTTGCCGAAGTTCAAACCGAGTCTGCTGGTGAGGTCATACCCCATGTTTTTCATCATTCTGAGTGTCTTTGGCTCATAATGACTGAACTGAGGGGATTCTTGCTCACTTTCTGATTCTTCATGATTCATTGGTTCGGATTCAATTCGTCCGAAGAGAATTGGTCTTTGGCCCTTCCTTCTTGCTGGAACCATGAATATTGATTGTTGCGCATCGTCGACATTTCGACATGTTTTAAAGGACGATTTCACTGGTACATGCAACGATGTCAAAGCATCCATTGCCGACCAGAGATCGTCATCCACGTCGGTACTAGTGTCTGTCGGTACTAGAGATGAGCCGTTGGCAGCAACATGATGAAGTGACCTGATTGGCACTTCTTTTTCTTCGTCAAGTAATCCCTCAGATCCACGGGAGGGGGATCGAAGAGATTAACCTCGCAACGTCGAAGACGGGAGGCATCTACATGCGGTACAGCCTGGACGCGGGTTTCAGGGACGCGACTTTCCCGCCGCGGCTGTAAGACGCGCGTCTGGCGTCTCTGTTGAGACGAGACGCGATTGTCGCGTTGCCGCTTAGTGCATCGGGGCAGAAGAGTTTGAGAGAGAGTGGGTTGCTGGCCCCACGCCTATGGGGGCGTGCCTCTTGCGCTTGACGAGGCGCAGAGGTTTCACCTTGGCGTTTGATAAGTTGGTCTTCAGAGGACCTAACTTGGGGAGTCTCGTGTTTGGGCCGCCAAACACGGACTTCGCGCTGGATGCAGCGCAGCTAAGACGCCAGTTTGTGCGTTGCATGCAGCCTCAGTTGGACAATCAGAAGTTCCAACTTGAAGCTGACGCGCACGCCTCCTCTGACGACGCTCAGCATTTCGGTTGCGTCGTGGAGGTGGAGAGAGACCAACGACGGCCTGATGCTGGACACCAGAGATTTTGACCACGCGGGTCTCCTGAGAGACGCTGACGCGTGTGTTCCGCGCGGCCTTTGGTCGCAACGGCAGTTGTGCCTGAGACCACGCGGGCCTCCTGAGAGGCGTTGGCGCGTATATCCTGCTTGGCACAGTTGGCAGCAGCGGCGCCCGAGAGAGCCTCAGATCGGGCTTCGAGGCCATTCCCCGTCGAGACCCTGCGGCAGACGCGGGTCCTTGGGCTCTTGGAGCCGGAAGAGAGAAACTCTTCGTACTTCGCCTGGTCGAACTCGACAACTAGCGATTCGACCATCTTCCCCTTACGGAGGATGTCACCTTGCGCCACGATTTGCTCGTCGGTAACAAATGAAGTCCCCAGTGGAGTCGTCATCTCTTGTACGCACACGGAGAAGGTACGAGCTCGAAGTAAGATTTCCTTGAATCAAATTGAAAAATTACAACGGACTAGTATTCCGGTTACAAGGGAGGGAGGATGTTGAGCCTTGAATCCTCCCTTTGTTTAAGGCTGGGTTCTTCGAGTGGCGATGGAGAGTGAATCTTGTTCTCCGTTGACCGGGTGACCGTCTAGACCTTCGGGGATCTTCTCTTCGGCTGGTAGAAGGAGTAGCACAGCTCTGTCTACCAAAACTCTCAAAGAGAAGGTAGGCAAAGAGCAACTTGTACGCAGCAAGCTTGCTGAAGAGTTGAGCTCTCTCTTGCTTCTCTCTCTGTCTGCCTGCGTGTAGTCTGTTGTCTATCTCTTGTTTCTTGTGTCATCTCCCCCATTCCTATAGCGGCGGGCTATTTATAGAGGTTTCAGGGGTGAACGTGCCCCCTAAAAGTGTTCTACAATGAGGGGCTAACTTTCCCGCTATGTGGGCGGTGACTGGCCCCATAACCGGGGCGGTTATAACCGAGACGTGGGTCTTGGACCCTCGCGCCTTGATGTTGAGACGCAGGTGTTGAGCCCACGCGCCTTGATGCTGAGACGCGGGTATTGAGCCCACGCGCCTTGATGTTGAGACGCGGGTGTTGAGCCCACGCGCCTTAATGTTGAGACGCGGATGGCCATCATTAGTCCTGCGTCTAGAACCTGAAACTCGCCTTTTTTAATGGCTTGTCTTTTAATGATTTTTAGACAGCCTACAGTAAACAAATAAGGAGTTAGAGATAGTTACCAAAACCATTAGGGCACATTTCTATATCTCCAAACCGTGTGGTCCTCCTACCAAACTTACTTGATAGTGATGCATCAATTTGTATGTCTATCTGGCCCATGCATCCACCACCAAGGCACCAATTCTCTCATGTCATGTGAGAGCCCACACCTACATCAAACACAAGAGGTGAAAACTTTGGTACCAATTTTCTTTTGGGTCCACAGGGGTTAGCATTATTCGGAACCCAAACATTTTTATTAGCAAAATTTATAGGATTTACTTTATCATAACAAAACTTTGCTAAATGGCCTTTGCAGCCGCAATGTATACATTTGTACACTCTAGCATGCACATATGAATGAGTGCGAATTTGATATGCAAAGTGTGCATATGTGTGTCGTGGGTGATGTGCATGAACATGTGGAGCTTGTTTCTTTTGAAACAAGGTTTCCAATCTATTATGATTGAATGCACAATTGCTTAGAGTTAAGCTCATGCAATTTATTCTATTTTTTAAAAATTGAATCTCATTTTTATCAATAGTAGCATAAAAAGCATGGTGAGAATGAGAATCAACACTCTATATTTTTAACATTAAGATCTAAAATAAGTTTTGATAAAACACATATAAATTTTGAAACTTAAAAACCAAATCAATATTTTTCAAAACGAAAACTCTTTTATGAAAACACATATAAATCTTGCGTGTGAGTGTATATAAACTTGAGCAATCCACCAACTAATCTATCCTTTACATTTTATCTAAAAACAAAATGTTGACACTTACAAACATGACACAAGTGTTCTTGAAAATCTTCTCTTGAAGGTCTTCTTCTCCTTCTTGACTTGGTTCAAACCTTAATCCAATGAGCTAGACTCCTCTTGAGTACTTGATGCAATCTTGATGCGCGAGCTCTTGAATCAACACGTGCTAGCTCCAAAACTTTGACTTTACATCCTTTGTTGAAGCTAAACACCAACTAAGATCTTGATCAAATATCTGATACTAATTTAAACACAAGATCATTAGTACTATAACTACATGAGTTAATCATCATCAAAACTAGAGTGATGGGCCTTCGGGCTAACATAACCTTGGACCACTAACCTAGCATTATTCCTAACAATATTACTTGACTCATCTAACTTGTTCCTAAAAATTCATTTAGTACCAATTGTTGGTCTATCATGTGGTCTAGGAACAAGGTGTCAAACTTGGTTGCACTCAAATTGATTGAGCTCTTCTTGCATTGCAAGCAACCAATATGATTTGCTCTCGACTTCGAGGATGTTCTTTGGTTCAATATGAGAAATAAAAGCAAATTGACCACAAAAATCATAGAGTTTGGAGCGAGTAGTTACTCCCTTTGATACATCACCTATAATGAGTTCCTTGGGATGACTTGTAGCTAATCTTCAATTTTTTGAAAGTGGTAGTGTTGGTGCCACTTCAACCTCTTGAACTTCACCTTGTTTATCAAGTTTTGGCTTATCTTCTTGGATATTCAAAGTTACATTCTCTATGTCTTCACCTAAAGAATCAATCTTTATAATATTCTTAACAAAAGCATTAGATTTTTCAAACTTAACATGCATAGATATTTAAATTGTCAAAGTAGATTTATTGAAGATTCTATAAGTCTTGCTAGTTTTAGAATAACCAACAAAAATAGAAAGCTTTAGCATCAAATTTACCTAAGTTATCTTTGGTGTTTAAAACAAAACATTTGCATCTAAAAACTCAAAAGTATGAAATATTAGGCTTTCTCAATAGTAAATTTCAAAAGAAGTTTTGAAAGTACTTTTACAAAAATAAATTCTATTTGATATGTAACATGAAGTGTTCACGGCCTCAGCCCATAAATATTGAGGGAATCTGTATTCACTAATCATTGTCCTAACCATTTCTTGAAGAGTATGATTCTTCTTTTCAACGACTCCATTTTGTTGTGGAGTTCTAGAACAAGATAATTCATGCCTAATTCTATTTTCTTCATAATAAGTGATAAAAGAATGTTTAATGAATTCACCACCTCTATCTCTTCTTATGTACAAAATCAAAAATTCATTTTTTTCAACCCTTTTTCTAAAAATATTAAAAAACAGAAAAGCTTGATCTTTATGTTCCAAAAAGAAAACCCATGTAAAATGAGAAAAATCGTCAACCAATACAAAAACAAAACGGTTTCCATTTAAACTCTTGGTTTTAGTAGGACCAAACAAATTCATGTGGATTAACTCTAATGGTTTAGATGTCATGATATCCTTGATTGGAGGACTTGGTTTGTTTTTCAAGTTGGCACGCATTACAAATACGGTTTTTTTTCAAACTTCAAGCGAGGAATACCCTTCACTGATTCATTAGAGTTAATTCTAGATAGATGATCAAAAGATACATAGCCTAATTTTTATTCCATAGCCAAAAATCCTTATTGAAAGCATTTAAACATGTAGTATTGCAATCTAAATTTAACATATCAATAATATATACATTATTTTCACGAAATCCAGAAAGAATGCAAGCATCGGTTTTACCATCTAAAATATTGCAAGAAGAATCATCAAAAATAATTTTGAAATCTTGATCACATAGTTGACTAATACTCAAGGGGTTATGTTTGAGTCCATCAACTAAAATAACATTTTCAATCAATGGAGTTGAACTAATTTTAATGTTACCTATACCGATAATGTTACCCTTTAAGTTATCTCCGAAGATGACAGTGTCACCTTCATGATACCTTGATAGGGTTACAAAATTATTGATGTCCTAAGTCATGTGTCTTGAGAAACCGCTATCAAAATACCACCGCTCCCTATGTCTTGGAGCCTTGGTGTGTAGCTACATCAAATAATAAAGTTACTGATTTTGGTACCCATATTTTCTTGGGTCTTATGACGTTATTACCTCGAAACTAAATATGATTATTAGAAGTATTTATTCGATCAAAATAAAATTTAGCTAAGTGACCCTTTCGGCCACGATAAGTACATGAGTAAACTCTACCATACATGAATGCATGATGTGTATGATGAGAATATGAAACATGGACATGCTTAGTGTGTGTTTTAGAAGTGTGAGCATGCGTAGTATGAATATATTTCTTTAAAGAATTTTTCTTAGAAAATATGGCCTCTAATTTAGCTTTATTAAACTCACATATCTTTAAAATATTTTCTAAAGTGTTGATTTTAGTTTTTAAATAGAAATTTCATTTTCATCAATCATGAAAAACTTTGCTTTACATGAAAACTTTATATGCATCAAAATCTTTTTGTGTGGATAAAAGAGTAGAAGATAAATCATCCTTTTCTTTAGAAAGAGTGATAATTTTATTTTGAAGAACTTCATTTTCCTTTTTCATTTTTAGATATTTTTTCTTTAGAAAATCATAATTATTTGAAAGTTCTACAAATGCATCTCCTAATTCATTCATAGTTAAATCACAATCATCAAGGGATGGTTCAGTAGTTACCTTAGGTGTGTTATCATTTGTCATGAAACACACAATTGCCTATCCACTTCCTTTTCGGATTCACTTTCTGAATCCCATGTAGCTTTGAGAGCTTTCTTCTTAAATAGCTTCTTTGGCTTATTTGAGGAAGATGGCTTGTTTTTGATATCCGGACATTCGACAATGATATGTCCGGGTTTCCGACAGTTGAAACAGATAAATTTTTTCCTGCTTTCCTTGTCGTCGTCTCCTATTGTTGATTTTTGTATTGTTGTATATTCTCCTTATATTTCTTACAAGGAGGGAAAGATCTTCATCATCTTATTCTTCTTCTTCATCGTCGGAGATGGTGGGAGTAAACTTGAAGGCAATTTTTTTCTTCTTTTGTGGTGTCATTTATTCTCTAGCATTCCTCTCCATTTTATGGGTCTTAAGGTTTCCGATAAGACTGATGAGCTCCATCTTTTCTTTATCATTTAACTCTTTCAATGTAGTAACTTTGACTTCCCATGAGGGTGGAAGTGCACGAATAACCTGCCAGACTTTTTGCTCATTGTCAATGGCATCACCTAAAAAAGCAAGACTGATTGAGCTAAACCTACACAAAAAATACAGAAATTTAGAACAGTGCTAGGTTCTCAATTCTACCGTGTTGCATAGGGCTAACGGGTCATGATCCACAGGGAGGGACAATGATGGAAGCGTTGTGTAAGTTTCTATCTTTTAATTTATCGAAACTAATTAATATTTTTCTTCTCAATTTTATAAAAATAAAATAAAATTATCATGTTAAGTTAAGAAGTAGATGGTAGAAGAAGAAATTGTGGTGTTGTTGTTTTATTTATATAAAAAAGGAAAGTCTAAAATAAAAGAGAATCATAACTCTAAACTAATGAACTGAAAAAGAAAACAAAAGAGTACTTACCTCTACCGTTGAATCATAACAAAAACTTATCTCAGCATGAAGTAAAGTAAAGCAAATAGAAAAGAATAAAGAAAGCAGGGCTTCAGCGAGATTGAGCACAATAAGGAAAGTGAGAAACCTCCATTGATTGTCACCTTCAATATCAATTTATTGAGAAAGAATTACAATAGTGTCACTCTAAAATAACTTTTCATCTCTTTTAATCTTGTAGCTCTCTCTAACCTAAGCTATAAAGAAAAATGAAAATTACATAGAAGAAGAAAAGAAAAACCTCTCTCTCTGAGATGGTGTCTTTTTTGCCTTCGAGGTATGAGGGTATTTATAGGAGAAAACTAGAGAGATAGAAAGCATATGAAGATAGGAAGAGCTGGATATTTCTGAATTTGAATTCTCTCCTTATCTCCAAACTTGATTTGATTTATCTAAAAATTCAATTTTGATCTGCAGCTTGTTGACATGTTGATTCCTAAATATCACTTATCAAATGATAGCATTGAAAAGAGTGATCAACAGAAGAATTGTAACTCTTTAAGTCTTCTTTCTGTAACATCTTGAAGCATCAGATTTGAATTTCGGTAGAAAAAGTTACGATTAACATTCTAAACTGTATCCAACCTGAATCCGAATCTAAATTAATTCATCTCATTCGTTGATCTTTTCTCTATCCATTGATCCTCTTGGATTTTCAATTTGTCTTCTAGAATTGATAAGATATCTATTTATCTTCAGCAAAACCAATAAGATTTTTAAACAATCTATTTTCTCTTGAAATTAGATAATATTATCTTATCTGATATATTCAGTTTTCAGATAAGATAGCTTTTAGAACGTTTAGATTTGAATTGATCCCCTTTCTTTTGAACTTTTGAATTTAATTGGATAAATTTCATGATTATCTCCTCCCTATCATATCCTGCATGAATTAGGACATTAAGACAAGTTATTTGTAATATTCATTATAGAATATATGTAGGAATGTAATAATATTTATGCAATATATGTGTCTAAACACACCTCCACACTTATCTTTTGCTTGTCCTCGAGTAAAACAAAGAGAAAAGAAAAACTAAACTGATCAAACCTAACTCACTTTCGTAGAAATCACGGTTGCACTTAGCACGTGCAACAAGCCGTTAAAGCTCTAGGTTACCCCTAGAGGATGAGTTTTGTCTCGTGAGGATTTTCAGTGGATTGCACTTACAAAATCCATGAAGAAAAAGAAATGAATTGTTAGTATTTTTTTTGAAAACGCATTTTGAAAGGAAAACATATTTGAAGTATTTATGTAAAATTTCAAATAATTTATAAAGTCATAAGATTATCAAGACTTAGTCATTCTTAAACTTAGTCTTTATTCAAAATATTGTTTTTAATCAAGGTAAGAATTAAAATTATTTTACCCTAAGTCATATGCATCTTGTCACCATGAAAATTTGGCTCAGGATTCTTCAACTCTAACTCTTATGTCTTATTATTTTCTTTATTTTTTAATTTATGGCGGTAATATCCCTTATCTCATTAGGCTTTCTAATTCGCCCATGTAACAAGCCTTAGTGGGTAACTCCCAAACCCAACGATTTTAGGGCACTGGGTGAGAAAACAATCCAAGGACTTAGAACTCGAGCAAATAAGACCACAAAACTAAGAATTTTTATTTTTATGAACCACTTTTAGGCGTGAATACTTATGCTTAATAAGGCACAAATATCCAGCTTAATCAGAGAATTTTTTTTGATATATGTATGTGTGTGTGTGTGTGTGTGTATATATATATAAATATTTTTTATTTAAGGCATAAGAATCTTTGTTTTAGAACTCTAAGTGTGTATGTGTATAAAGTATGCATGTTTCATCAAGGTAAAAATTAAGACTAAATTACTTTTCCAGTTTTCTTCCTAACCTCAAAATCAAACAAATAATTTTATTTTGATCAAGTATAAGAAATCCTAATTATGATCCTCTTATTCCTTAAAATTAACTTAATTTTTTGCAAAAATAAGTCAAAGTATTATTTTTCTTTCCAAAAAGTTTTAAAGAAAGATTTTTTTTAATTAGTGAAGTTAGCATGTTAGTAAACCCTCCCCCACACCTAACACATGCATTGTCCCCAATGTATGAACGAAATGCAATAATAGATGAAAAAGGAGAAAGGGAAGGAAAATTTTTACCTCAAGGTGGTGGTTCCAGTGGTGGTCTTATTGGGCCAAGCGTTTTTGTCTAATTTAGATACTGTGGATTTTTATGAAACCCATCTTGTATGACCTCTTTCTTTTTAACATTTTTATATTCCCTAATATGAATAGGATCATGCAAGATCCTAGCATAAAATTTTTCCGGTTATATGACTAATCTTGGGTATCATCACGGAGTCATATTGATCTAAACTTTGGTCCAATAATGGAATTTCATTTTGTGGAATGGATGATTTGGGCTCAACAATGAAGAGAATGGGAACCGATACTGACTCGGGAATAAAACTCAAATCAAGTTTAGCTTCAAGAGTCAGAGTTAGTTCATGGGTTTGGTCCAAATCATAGAATTCAAGTTCACATTCATTTCCCAACAATAGAATATGACTATCCAAAATAGGTGATTCATGTTCAAACTCTATAGGGATAGGAATCAGTGTTGGTTTTGAACTTAGGTCCAAATCGGGTAAGAAAATCAGAGTCAGCATAGATTTAAAAAGTGGAACTATATTACAACATTGGAAATCGGTATCACATTCATCTTCAAATTCAATCTCATTGAAATAAAAACTTGCCAATTTGTCAATGGGTTGATATTGGTCAAGTTCAAAGTTTTGTGGTGAAATTGAATCTTGGTTAAAATCTCCAAGATACCATGATTCTTTATCAATATGGTTAGAAGAATCAGGAGTAGTCGAAAATGTGTTATGCAGAGTTTTCTCATTCCTATCATTAATTGTGTTGACCAAATGACTCACTTTTACTTCTAGCCTATTAAGAGATTTGAGACAATCCGTTTGGAATTGAATACAATCATTTTGGGACTGAATCATGAATTCCATATTCTTTTCTAAGTCAACCGGTTCTTCTTGTTGTGGTTGGACTTAGAAATTAGAGTAAGTATCTTGGATTTGGGAATTATTTGGGAGAATTGAGTCTGCTATGATTTGTACTTATCGAGTGGACTCAAGGAAGGCTTCAAAAGTCTTTTCTAAAGAAGATTTCTCTTCTATAGGTTGGTCTTGGTATGAATTATATGAAGCTGTTTGTTGGTAAGGTTGTTGATAGTAAGACTCGGGGGAGTTGTTTCCCTACTGACTCGGTGAAAGTGATGATGATTATCCCATTCTTGTTCATAATACTGGGATTGAGGTATATATTGATTCGGATAAGACCAATCTGTCATACTTGATTGGGTAGAGTTAAAGTTATGTTATGCTGGGTTGGTAATATCCGAATTGAAGAGGTTGGGGTGAAATATGGACTTGAGTTATAATCAGAATAAATTGAAATTATAATCTATTTTCACAAGAACAAACAAAAACAAACAAATAAACAAATAAAAATAAAGAAAAGTCTAGCCTATGTTAGGGTAGAACTTAGACCTAGACGACTCCTAACTGTTGATTATCCACAGGAGGTATATTGCAGAACCTAACTGCAAGTTAATCGGCCAGGTAGGGGTAAGATTGGTGGGAGGTATCTGTGCCTAAGCAACGAGCCTAATTATGCCAAACCACCAGCCTTCGGGGTTTCGCCCCTCAATCCCAACCTTAAACACCGATTTGGCAAGAGTCAACTTCTAACAACTTCCCCCTTAGGTCAATCCCTATTTAAGTCTGAGATGTCCCTAGGGCCAACGTCTACTCAATTTTATGTTAGGCTGGGTTAGTGAGTGAGGAGATATTTTTTGGGCTAAGAAAGGATAATGACTTCGTCACCTTATCTTGTTTAAGGATATGCCCTTAGTCTTTTAAGTGCAATATACAAGTATAAAGTAAAAGGTAACATTCAAGCAATATAAATCACTCAAAATATGTTTCCTAAGCTATATGGCAATGCACACATACCTTTGCTGCAGCACTCTTCAACAGTAATGTAAAGAAACAAAATAGACAGATGCCCTAAGATGCAGGAGTCTAAACATTTTTTAACATTTACAAAGCAACAAGTTACTGTTGATTAGAAATATGTACAGAGTGAGTTAAACAGATAAACTAATAACTGCAGAGAGCTAATCTCTGAAAAGCAACATGCAAGAGACTACAGTTAGTAGTTCACCACAGTTGTGAGCTCTGATGCTCTGCCTTCTTGGACAGAGGCATAGAGTAGCAATATGTCCAGTGCAGCTCCTAGTTTTTTGTAATTAGCCCCTGTACACCAAAACAAAGAAGAAAAGGGGATTAATTCGTTAAAGTAAATTAAAAATATAGAAAACTTACCATCCCTCCTCGACAATGACGCCAAAATTATGATCGAGCCAAACCTGCACAAAAAAATACAGAAATTTAGAACAGTGTTAGGTCCTCAATTTTATCGTGTAGCCTAGGGCTAACGGGTCGTGATCCACAGGGAGGGACAGCGATGGAAGCGTTGTGTAAGTTTCTCTCTTTTAATTTATCGAAACAATTAATATTTATCTTCTCAATTTTATAAAAAGAAAATAAAATTATTATGTTAAGTTAAGAAGGAGATGGTAGAAGAAGAGACTGTGGTGTTGTTGTTTTATTTATATAAAAAAGGAAAGACTAAAATAAAAGAGAATTATAACTCTAAACTAATGAACTGAAAATGAAAACAAAAAGAGTACTTACCTCTACCGTTCAATCATAACAAAGACTTACCTCAGCATGAAGTAAAGCAAAGCAAATAGAAAAGAATAAAGAAAGCAGGGCTTCGGCGAGATCGAGCACAATAAGGAAAAGTGGGAAACCTCTATTGATTGTTGATTAGTCTCTAAAACTGCATATTTCATACCACATCTTCACATTTATTTAATATTAAATTCTGCTAATAAACACCTCTCTTGCATGTTCTAGGTCCATGGTGTGTAATGAAGAAGATGACCCTAAATCACCATTTTAATGGGTAATTAAAGGCCTAAAATATAGCCATTGACTTTGGAGAGCTGATTTGTCAAAACCAAGGGCCCAAAACCAGAAACTGGGACTTCCATCTGACAGGGGACAGACAGGACAGCGCGCGGCCCTAGTAGGCCCGCGGAAACACGACCTAGGCAACGTTTCTGCGGCCGTACGGGCGCGGCTGCGCTCGTGCTTCTGGCCTGCTGTTGCCAGCCTGGCTCCCTTCCCTGGTGCCTATAAAAACCCCCTGGGTTCTGTAGTTGGGAGATATGCAGAGTTTAGGATAGTTTTCATCTTCATTTTGTAGTTTAGGATAGTTTAGGCTAGTGTTCTTCTTCTTCCTCCTTTGTATTTTTCATTTCTTTTAGATCTTGTAATAGGAGAGAGAGTGGTACATGGTGAGGAAGAAAGAGTGCTTGTAATAGAAGGTGACAATCTATGAAAGGTGCTCTCTTATTTATCTTTATTTTCTTCTCTCTAATCTCTTTTACATATGTAGCTAATTTTTCTCTCATGGCAACTAACTACTAACCACTAACTAGTCTAACTTCTTATTTGATAATCCACATGAATCTAATAGCCTCTACTTGGCCTTACTCTTGCAAGAGCCATTGATGGCTCATGATGATGGATCTAACACCCTCACATCTAAATCTCTAACAAGCTAACATAACTTTATTTTATGCTTGCTTTTATTGGATTTTGATGATTTAAGTGTAGCTTGCACTTATTGGTTGAATTTGAATGTGAAAGTTAACATATGAGCTATGCTTTGTAACGCTCTTGAACCAAGGACTAGTGATTGTCAAGGATAAATGTGAGGCAACTATCACTAAGAGGTTACCATATTAGTAGAGTCATTAGCAGTTAGTAGCCATGGGTTTTCTTTATCTTTTCACTTTATTTTAGAAATATCAAAAATCACAAATATCTTATCTTCTATGTTTTCCACTTCTTTGTGTTTCACCATACTTCTCTTTTCATTCTTTCTTTTCTTTTCTTTTGATTCTTTAAAATATTGAAGAACTTTTAACACACACGTGAATCAACCGGTAAAGCTTCTATCGCCTCCCGTCCTTATAGATTTGACTCGTTTAGCCTCTATGTTATAACGGAAGTATCAAGGAAGCCAAATCACACACACTTTAAATATCAATTACAAAACATACAATTTTTGTACGCGATTTTCCCCCGATCAATTGTCACCTTCAATATCAGTTTCTTGAGAAAGAATTATAATAGTGTCACTCTACAATAACTCTTCCTCTCTTTTAATCATGTAACTCTCTCTAACCTAAGCTATAAAGAAAAATAAAAATTACATAGAAGAAGAAAAGAAAACCTAAACTAAAGCTCTCCCTGAGATTGTGTCTTTTCTGCCTTCGATATATGAGGGTATTTATAGGAGAAAACTGGAGGGATAGAAAGCGTATGAAGATAGGAAGAGATGAATATTTTTGAATTTAAATTCTCCCCTTATCTCCAAACTTGATTTGATTTATCCAGAAATTCAATTCTAATCTACAGCTTGTTGACATATTGATTGCTGAATATCCCTTATAAAATAATTGAATTAGAAAGAGTGATCAACAGAAGAATTGTAACTCTTTAAGTCGTCTGTCTGTAGCTTCTTAAATCATCAGATTTTGAGTTTCGGTAGCAAAAGTTATGATTAAAATGCTAAAGTGTACCCAGCCTGAATCTGAATCTAAATTGCTTCATCTCATCCGTTGATCTTGTCTCTATCCATTTATCCTCTTAGATTTTTAGTTTGTCTTCTAGAATTGGTAAGATATCTATTTATCTTCAGTAAAACCAATAGGGTTTTTAAACAATCCATTTTTCTTTTGAAATTAGATAATATTATCTTCTCTGATATATTTAGTTTTCAGATAAGATAGCTTTTGAACTTTTGGATTTGAATCGATCCCTTTCTTTTGAACTTTAATGGATAAATTTCATGATTATCTCCTCCCTATCATATCCTACATGAATTAAGACATTAAGACAAGTTATTTACAATATTCATTACAGAATATATGTAGGAATATAATAATATTTATGCAATATATGCGTCCAAATAAAGACCATTAGTTATTTTAGTAAATTTTGTAACCATATCATCAATGGACTCATTTTCATGTATAGTGAAGTTTTCATATTTGGAACACAAGAGATCAATTTTAACCCTCTTGACTTGTGTTGTTCGCTCATGAGTGACTACTAGGTGTGACCAAATCTCATATGCAGATTTGCTATGAATAACCCTAGCTATGTCGTCATCGTTCAAGGCTTGAAGCAATGCATAGTGTGCCTTTGCATTGGCATTGAACTCCTTAGTGGCAATATCGGACCAAGTGTTCTCATCACCAGTGGGTACACTAAAGGGTTTAGTCATTGCCATTGCAACCCGGCTTCCTAGGGATTGTAAAAATACGGTCATCTTTACCTTCCATATGGGAAAGTTAAGGACATCAAACTTGGGAGAGGTCTTAATACCTTCGGCCATTTTTACTATAGTGGATGAGAATGAAGATGTCAATGAAATGATTAGCAGCTAAGATCTCTCTAAAGTTGTTAAGCAAAAAATTAGAGACCAAGGCTTTGATATCAGTTGAAATTACAATTAGAGGGTGGTGAATAGGTGTATATCTAATCAAATAAAAATTCTAGACAATTTAATATGAAATAATGCAACCGATCACTCAAAACAAGACTTGAAGCTGGATTCCCGTGAAGGACTCTAAACTTCTCCTCGTGATTCCTCTAGATAAGAGTTGAGGTGCTCAATTGCTTTCTTGTTGAGATGAGTATTGATCGGCAAAAAAAATGAATTATAAATATGTAAATAGAGACAATAAAGCAATCGCAAACAAGAATTTGTTCCGAGATTCGAGCCATCGCTCTACGTCCCCGCCTTCGCTATCGTGAAGGATTTCACTATCCACCATTGGATCCTCCACAAAGGGACCTTACAATAAGGAATTACAACCACTCGGAGTACACAACTCCCTAACTCAATTCTCTACACCAGAGATAGCACAAAGCCAATTGAGATAACAAGCTCTTGGTGAGCAAGAGATCACAAACACTCTCTTTACAACTCTCTTACAAAAACCCTTATAGAGTAAAATGTAAACCTGAAGCTCAAGGATGTAAGTGAGAGTGGAAATCAGAAAAGAGAGATTTTAAGAGCAAAAAAACTCAATTAAAATTTTAAAAATAAGAGCACAAAAGAAAATTAAAATTTTTCTCTTTGAAACCAAAAACTAGATTTTTAATAGAATTTCTTGTTATGAAATATTCAATCCTAATGACCATTTATATAGGTTTTAGAAATACACTTTAAAATAGTTTCCAGGTCTAAAAAGGAAGAAATTAACCCTAGAAATTCAACTTTTCACGTTTTAAAAGAAACATGTTTAAAAATAGATTTAAAAGAACGGGTTGTTACTGCCAATCTGGCAGTCTGTCGGTCGACCGCCGGTCGATCGACCATTCAAAAAAAATTTGACCGTTGGATCTCGGTCAACCAGTCGGTCGATCGTGTTTAACGGAGACTAAACGAGTTACAGTCGGTCGACCGCCCGGTCAACCGCAATAAGGGACCGGTCGACCAGTCGGTCGACCAAGAATGTGCACAACATGCACACCCCAATTTTCAGAGGTTCGGTCGACCGTGTGGTCGACCGTTATGGCCTGTAATAGCACGGTCGGTCACCCGATCGACCGACCTAGGCCAAAAACTGGGTCAAGATATTTTTTTTGAAGATAAAGAAAATTTTCAAATAATTTTTGTTTGAATTTTAGAAAAGAGAAGACATGTATAGCAGTGAGATACAAGTTCTAAACTGAGATAGAAATTTCTAAGAAAATGTGGAACATGTATCAAAACCAAGCAGGTCAAAATCATACTTTTGAAAACGTGCACTTTTATGTGTGTATATCTTTGAGTCTCAAATTTATATTCTACTCTTTAACAAACTAGTTTCTTATAAGGTTCTAATCAACTACAAGAATCTTCAAGTGGGCTTCTCTGATAGTGACGTTTGAGCAACGATGAATACTTTGAGTTATAATCTCGTTCTTGAGTACCCTTGAGCCATCAAGACATTCTTTTAGAGGAAGAAACCTGTTAGATCTTCTTGAACCTTATTAGATCTTTTGAATCCTGAAATGCACTCTTGAACTCGATCAGTACCAAATAACTTTGTTATCATCAAAACACAAAATCAGGGATTGTAATCTTTGGGCCAACAAAAGGATGTATAAAAAGTGGTTCAATTGAAAATTGAGAAAACCAATAAAAATATAAGGCAACAACTGATAAGAGGCGACAAAAATTCTTCGAGAAAGAAGATATGGTGATGGTTATTGAAGGAAAGAAAGAATCCCAACTAAAAAGTCCCTACCAATCAACTAAATCCAAATTGAAACTCGAGGACGAGTTGTTTTGAAGAGGGAAGGACTGATATAGGAAGAGAATCAAGGCACAAGTCAATTTTCAATCTCAGCTGTCGATAACCCAATTTAGCTATCGACAAACAGCCTTCGGCAGGATTTTTTTTCGAGAGTTGAGCCACTACAGTCCTGCCGATAGGTCTGTTCAACTGTCGATAGACCTACTGCGTAACACGCTTTGAGTATTTAGGATCCTGTTATTAGATCCAAATTAGATTATAATTGATTTTGTGTTTCTTTATTTTAAATTTAGATTTCCTAGATAGATTAGGATTCTTTTAATTCTTTTATTTCTTTTAGAAATATGTTATAGTTTTCTAGTAAGAGTAGTACTCTTTGTAAGCCTATATAAAGGCCCTTATACTCTTTATTTTTAGCATTGAATTTTGATTAATTAACTTTGAGTTTTTCTCCAAATTACTCGTGGATTCGAGTTATTATCTCTTGCTCGTGGATTCGAGTAAATCGCTCATGGATTCAAGTGTCGTATTCGTGGATTCAAGCATAATTCCTACCTAAAAGTTTTCAGGGTTTGTGGGTGCTAGAACGAAATCTAGCCAGTGTCGTTCATCTTTCCTGCTTCTAGCGTCAATTATCTCTCCCATTAGAGATTTGGATAAGTTAATGATCACCATAAATGATGTTTCTTTTTTTTCAGGTTTTAATGCATGTATTGTATTCTTTAATATACATTCAATTTCATTCCATTCAAAGGCCTTCTCAAGAAAGATTACTAAAATTTTGGGCACATCTAAATTTGAATTTAAAGTAAAAAGGAGGAATCATTTTCAGTCAGTAATCAATGTAATCTATTATGGAAAATGACCTATTATAGTGTTTATAAAGAAAAACTAGAATAGGTGAGTTAGTAGTTGCAGTAGTCAGCTACTTTTTATATCGACCTATTGAAGTCAAACAAATTTAGGAGCCTAGATGTATGAATTTGATTTGGTTTCAAGGTTCTCAGCATTTTGATTGAGCAAGGCCTGAATGATGCAGGATAGAAGGGAGAGACTAGAATTTCTTATGAAGGACATTATTTTTTGTTCTTATTCATAGCAGAGCTTAGATGTACTCAGATCTATGTGTAAATATCAATTACTAGAAAGTACATTGTCAGGTATTACATATGGTTTCCCCCGAAAGATCTGGTACTGTGCGTCTAAATATTTCAATTGAAGTTGGTGTACATTGAGATAGCACGTGCCCAAACATAAGCCGATGTAGCAGTACTACTAGGATCTATTTTTAAATTAAACGTTCAAAAAGGAAGGAGCTTATCTTGTTTTGATCGAAGCATATGGAGCACTGTGCTTAAGAGTAGATCGCGTCCCTCTGAGAGAGTATTTTGGTGCAGTAGGTTGATGGCGGCCTATCCTCCAGGATTCAACGATCGCTGACTCTGCAAGCGTGCACTCGCAATGCACAGAAGTCGGCCTATCCTCCAGGATTGAATAGCTCGGTTTTGTTTCCTTTAGAGATGTAGGGAGCACAGAAGAGTTTTAGAAAATTACAGAGGAGGAAGAAGATAGCTCAGTTGTATGTTTGAGAGTAGGGATCAGGTCCTTTTTAAAGAGAGTTTTTCATCATAAAAATTCTTGAGCAGAAACACAATCCTTGGACATAAAAGGAATCTTTATTTTGGACAGAGTTCACTTCAAAACTTACACAGAGATCCTAACAGACCCAAATCTTTTAACAGAATATGGAAGGATACTATTTCTGGCCTAAATCTGACAGGAAATGGAAAAGATTTATTTTAATTTTATTTAATTCCAAAAAATAAATCAACTGGCAAAACTTAGAACACAATCCTTAGACATAGGAAAGAATCTTGCTAAAGATAGACTTCGCTTCAGAAGTTGGACAGAGAGCCGAACGGACCCAAATCTTTTGACAAGATATGGAAGGATACTATTTCTAGCCCAACCTTTTGATAAGGTATGAAAAAGATTTAATTTAATTTTATTTAATTCTAAAAAATAAATCAACGGGCAATTGCCCATTTTTCTTCATCAAATCTCATTGGCCTTGTGTGCACACGAGCACCATAATCTCTAGGCTCATACAACACATTATGAAACAGACTTCTTATTTAAACACCATAAAGTTCTTTTCCCTATTCAATGTGGGACTAAATGAACTTTGCATAATTTTGAAATACCTTCAAATACTAACAATCTCCGACTATTTCAAAATTAAAAAGGAAGGATAATAAGAACGAGAGAGAAGAAGAGGAATCAAAAGAGAAAACATTAGAACTCAATGCCTCAATAGTGGTGACTTTTAATCTCTGAACCACTACTTAGGATAAGTAGGTGTGTTCCACCGGAAGTTGGTGAAACATAAATTTTCTATGAGCCAATCTTTCTAATTATGGATTATTGACCTACTACCCACATATCATTCTCAGAACCGAGCTGTTCAAAATGGGTTGGCGCGAATCGATCATGTGCCCTACCTGAATATTCATGAGCGCTTTAGAGAATATGTCTACATTTTCATAGGAAGCAGCCTCACTTCCACACTAATATAGGTGGATCCATCAAGTGTGTATTGCAATTAAACACACCATCCAACAAGGGTTATGGTAATCCATTAAGAGCTAATGCTCATCCTTTGCACGTTGTAATTTACACTATCTATACAATAAGAAGGAACTTCTCAAATATAAAGATAATGATAATGCATCACCAAGTCAACAAATGATTTGTTATTGTTGGCCCAAAGGCCATTAGCCCTATATCTTGATGGATATTTTGATGATAACAAAACATATCTAGTTATGTATTTAACAATATTTGTTTAAAAACATTTCAGGTTAAAACAGGTTGATTTGACGGCTCCACAATCAAGACTCACAAGTTTGGAGTTCGCCAAAGATTTGCATTCCAAGCCAAGCACAATAGAAAGCTTTGGAACAAGACGATGAAGAAAAGACCAAGTCAAGATCAAGACTATGAAGAATACCAAGATTTGTATTTGTATTTTTCATTTTAGATATTTTGTCAAAACCTAGATGTTAGAAGTAGAGTTATGAGATTACCACCTACACACACATTTTAATTTGGTTCATGACTTCAAAAGGATTTTTAATTTCTATTTTCAATTTAGAAGTTAACATGTTTAGATTAAGTTTTTCGGAAAATAGTTTAAGTTTTTGGAAAAACATTTATTTGGAAAAACAAGTTTTATCAAAGAAGTTTTTATAAAATATTTCAAACTTGTTAGAGTAGTGACATAGGCTCACACTCTAAGTTTTTCAAGATACAAAACTTCAAAACCAAGACCAAATCCAAAAACCCATGTTTCAGGTTTCTGGAAGTTCTGATTTTTCAGAACTGACAGAATCCGGTCGACTGTCCCGGTCGATCGGCGCGCACAATTTCTGTGCATGTGTATCAGTCGACCGTCTCGGTCGACCGAGCACTGTGCAGTGCTCTCGGGTTGTTTGGGTCGACCGGGCGGTCGACCGTAGATCCCCAACGGTCTGATTTTTTACCGTTGGCAGTCGACCGTCCCGGTCGACCGGCTGCTGTCAGATTTTCTGACAGACTCCAACAGCTCTATTTTCTGACAGATTTTCTTTTGGGATTTGATTCCAACGAATCTCTGGAGATGTTTTTGACCCCTATAAATAGGAGGTCACTTCAACATGATGGAATAACAATTAAGATCATTTTTACAAGAGATTTTCAAAAGATTTACAAGTTTTCAAAAGGCTTTCATTTAGAAAAGATTTTCTCTCCAAAAGCCCTAAATTTCTAAACACCCATTTGAAGTCTTTACCTCTACTTCTCTCTAGCTTTTGCACTACACAATCCCATAATTCTTCATCTACATATTGGTTCTAGGATTGTGCAAGTGAGCGATTTTTGATCAAGTGTGATCATCTTCTTATTGAGTGAAGTTGTAGAGGCATCGGCCTCAAGGCGAGCTAGTGTGCTCCGGGTGGTGTTGCGGCATCACGAGAGATAGGACAAGTGTGTCCTTGTATTGGTGGTCCAGTGGGATCTTCAATAGTGGAAATCCTTCAAGTGTGAAGGCGGGGACGTAGAGCGTGGCTCGAACCTCGGAAACATATCTGCGTGTTTGCGTTTGCTCAAATCTCTCTAAACTCAACTCCTTTATTTTCTTGCACTATAAATTGCTTCATTTATTGCAAGTCTTTTATTTGAGCTAATTGTGTTAGTTAAATTTAAATTCCGCATTTGTGCCATTTACATATAGCCATCACCTATTCACCCCCCCTCTAGGTGATTTCAATTGGTATCAGAGCCTAACCCTAGTATTTGGTTTAACCACCTTAGGGAGATCCTTGTTATTGGCTATATTACTTGTTGCATTCTTCATATTTTGTGCATCTTACTATTCATCTATGGCTTCACTTGATTTTTCTAGCATCAAGTCCCCACCTAAATTTGATGGCTTGAACTTCCCCATTTGGAAGGTCAAGATGAACCTCTTCCTTAAGTCCCTAGGAGTTAGGGTAGCTAGGGCCATAACTAAAGAATTTGTAGAGCCTCTCACCGATGAGAGATCATGGTCCGAGGACACTACCAAGGACTATGAGGCTAATGCTAGGGCTCAATATGCTTTAACCCAAGCCCTTAATGAAGATGACCTCTCACGCATTATAACTGTAAATCTGCATATGAAGTATGGAATGTTTTAATTGTGACTCATGAGGGAACGTCACAAGTCAAGAGATCCAAGATTGACTTGCTACGTTCTCAATATGAGAATTTTTATATGCTTGAAAGTGAGAGTATTGATGACATGCTCACTCGTTTCACCAAGATTACTAATGCTTTATCTTCTTTAGGTGACACGATCGACAATGACCAAAAGATTCGCAAGGTCATTAGAGCGCTTCCCAAAGCTTGGGAAGTCAAGGCAACAACTCTCAAAGAACTTAACGATCGGGGAGGAGATGGACTTCTCCGGCTTCATCGGTAATCTCAAAACCCATGAGATGGAGATGAAGGTAAGAGAAGAAAGGGAGGCACCCAAGAAGAAAACAATCGCCTTCAAAGCCACTCCAACCACTATTGAAGAGGACGACTCATCGGAGGATTGCGATGAGGACTTTGCCATGCTTATCCGGAAGGTAGGCAAAATGTTTTACAGGAAAGGGAGGCAAAGCAACTTCCGAAGAGGGAAACCTCAAGGAAGGTTTGAAAAGAAGAGAGAAGAACCCGGTCCTTACTTCCATTGCAAGAAGATCGGACATCTCATAGCGGATTGCCCCGCTCTCCAAGCAACCACCTCCAAGCATGCACCAAAGAAGAAAAAGGCTATGGTAGCAACGTGGGATGACACGGAGTCAGAATCCGAAGAGGAGAACGACGCCGCTCATATGTGCTTCATGGCACAAGGTGAGGATGCTTCTAAGGTAACCCTTGATAACACTTTAGAAGATGATGATCTTACAATGGATGAACTTGCACATTTTTTTGAAGAACTACAACATAGATATGAGATCTCTCAATCTCAAAATAAAAAATTGAAAAAGAAAAATGATATTTTAAAGAATAAACTTGATACTTGTCTTAATGAGAAGAATGTTTTATCTATTGCTTTTGAAAAATTGAAAAATGACTTTGATAAATATAAATTGGCTAATAAAGGAAAAACTCCCATGGTTTCTTGTAATAAAAACGAATTTGTGGAAATTCAAAAACGTGTTGAAAATTTGGATAACACTTTAAGAAGTGTGCTTTTGATCTTAATAAATTTGCATATAGATTTCTAAGGAAGTAACCCAAGGGAAACATACACGCCATGCTCATGCACGGAAACATGCACACACACATAAACATGCATACATGTATGGTAGTGGTAGAATTTACATTTACACGCATTGTGGCCGCAAAGGCCATTTAGAAAATTTTTGTTTTGCTAAGCATAATGTTCATAACAAACATGTTTGGGTTCGCCCCGGTACTAACCCTATAGGACCCAAGAAAATTTGGGTACCAAAAGACCCACCTATTTTAGTTGATACAGGTGGATCTATTTCCTCCAAGACGTAGGGGGAAACGGTGCCCGAGTGGTGGATGCAACAAAGCCCAAAGATCACATCAAGCTTGCATCGCTATCATGGAGGCACCTATATTTTGGAGATTGCCCATGTTCGGTAACTTCTCCATTTAAGAGTTTAATTTCTTGTTTGATATATATACAAATGTATAGAAGTGTTAGCTTATTTTTGTGCTCTATAGACATATGCTAATGTAGAGTTACATTTCTATCTCAATTGTGTATATGCCATATTTTTTTTGTTTGATATCTTTTGTGAATGTCCACATATCTAGTCTTCATGATATATCTATGTACTCATCGTAATTCAAAAACTAAAAATTAATTTTTGAAAAATTTTCATATTTAAAGCAAATACCTTAGAGATGGCAATTGCGCACCTCAACTCATTCAAGAGGAATCAAGAGGATGAAGTTCAGAACCCTTCACTGGGTATTCGGCTTCAACATCTCTAAAACTTTGTATTATATATGAAAAATTAAAATAAATATCTTGTATGTAATTTTGGTTGATAAGTTGACTTAATGAAGATTAAAACATGTTGTTTGTATAATTATATCATCCTTGTATTTAATTAATATTTTATTTTTAAAATTTTTTTGGCTGTTTCTGCAGAATGTCTTTCAGGCAAAGACGGTCGACCGTAAATAGGAGCGGTCGACCGATTTCGCCTGAAATATATTGCCTTTATTTTTTATCTGCTATCGGTCGACCGTCCTTAGACCCGGTCGACCGCTGCAAGTTTGCAGAACTCTCGGGATCCTTGGGTCGACCGACCGGTCGACCGTTCTGAGATTTCAGAGCTCTCGGGTTTTCTGGGTCGACCGACCGGTCGACCGTTCGTCGATTTCAGCCCTAAACTGCTATTTATTTTCACTTTTTCTCTCTCTCTCACTCCTTCAGCCGACGAACCCACTTCCTCTCCTTCACCAAAAATTCCTCTATCTCTCCAATCTCTCAATCAATTCAAAATCCATTTAAACCCACCTCATACTCCTTCTACAAGTGCTTGATCTTCAGTTTCAGGTCTTCTCATCCGCTGGATTCAAAGATTTTCAGGTTTCTTGATCTAGGGTTTTGGATCTTCATCTCTCAGGTAAAATCTAATTTTTCCCTCTAATCTTACTATCTAGCTTCTAGATCTTCCCTTATTTGTCATCATTTCTAGGTCTCTAGCCTTCTAGATCAAGCCTTAACCTAAAAATCATTTTTTTTAAAAAAAAATATGTCTACATCTAAAAGAACTAGGACTGAGAAAGGTAAATCAGTAGCTCATACCTCTTCCCACACTCCAAAACCTAAAAGAACCTTTGTAAATGAGCTTGCTGGAAACCGTTATATCATCTTTCCAAGAGAAACATAATTTCGGGGAGATTTGTAGTTATCCAAGACTTTGAACATCTAGATATCCCCCGCATTTTGCAAATTAATTCCTTAAACGAGTTCTTAACCATTAAAGAACAAGTTTATACTTCCCTCGTGCCTTATTTCTATGCCAATTTCTCATTTGATGGAAACCGTATTTTCACTAGAGTCCTAGGCAGGAACATTGACATTAGTATTAGTCAGTTCGCTGATATCCTTCATCTCTCCCCTGGTGGAGCTGATATATATTCCCATGACCTTCATGATTATGAGTTCCGGAGGGTGAGTCTGCGCTCACCGCATCCACATTGATTCACGGGGATGACAACCCCGGCTTGGTCAGGAACGAAGTTGTGAGCAGGTTCACTCTCACTTCCCAAGTCCTAACCAAGATCATTTTCTATAACATTGTCCCTAAATCTGGTGAATATAGTCATGCTAGGGGTCCTGTGCCCTTGATTATCTATTGTCTCTTGCGAGGAATTAAGATCAATATTCCCCGTATCATAGCTTCCCACATGGCATCCGACCAGATTCGCATGTCCGGTAGGGGTTTACCCTTTGGCATGATTATCACCGTCTTCTCAAATCTCTAGGCTTCGATCTTTCCTCTGAGACTTCTGATTATCCACAAATAGACATTGACGGAGTTCTATTGAAGAGGATGGAAGCTCAGTTGCGTCGTCACGCTCCTGTGCAACATCCTGTTCCTCCTCCTATTTTTCCTGGATCTTCATCTGCACCTGGGTCTTCTTCGGCCCCAGGGATATCTTCTGCTCCTGGCCTTGTCTTACCTTCAGACCTTCAGGCCATGATTTCTTCTGAGGTTCGCTCTCAGATTCAGGAGCATCAGTCCTGGTTTGAGCAGCGAGAGGCAGCTCTTCGTACGGAGATGGAGGCCCGTTTCTGACAAGAGGTCGCTTTCCGTGAGGAGATGAACTCTCAGATCCGAGGTATTCGTAACGATATGTTTTATTTTGCCGACTCCATGAGATTCATGGATACGCAATTTGAGGCTCTCTTTACGAAGTTCGACATGGTTCCTCCTGATCCTCTCTATTGCTCGTCCACTTCCCTCCACCGGCCCTCCATTTCCTACCAGAGCTCCTTCTTCTGTTTCCCCACCTCGTCCAAAGGTGGTCGGCGTTGATCCCGAGGAGGCCGCTTCTTCTTCTTCTTCTTCAGAGGAAGACGATGATGGAGATAAGACCATGGCTGAAGGCGCTGCTGTGGAGAGCTCTTCAGAGGACGACGAGGATGATGACGACGATGAGGGCGACGATGCTGGTGGTGCCGAGTGATGAGAGTGACCTCCCCTTATTTGATGATGTCAAAAGGGGGAGAGTTATTTGTTGAGAGAGACTCCATATTTTGTACTTATTTTTGTGTATATTTTTTTCTGTTGTTGGACATCTTTATCTTGTATTTATGTTTGTGTGGACATGTACTTGTTTGGTTATGCTTTGTGGACATGTGTGTTTCATTTCTATTTTATGACATGAGTCTTTTTATCTAGCATAGATATGTGTTATGGATGCATTGTGGTGTATTGTGGAGTATCACCCACCATTTCTGTTGAGATTTATCTATGCCTGAGTATTTTTTTAGTATATGCATGTGTTGAGGGGAAGCTTCACTTGAAGTCTCCACCCAAAATATTGAGATAACTAAATATGTTTTGTCATCATCAAAAAGGGGGAGATTGTTGGCCAAAGGCCATTAGCCCTATATCTTGATGGATATTTTGATGATAACAAAACATATCTAGTTATGTATTTAACAATATTTGTTTAAAAGCATTTCAGGTTAAAACAGGTTGATTTGACGGCTCCACAATCAAGACTCACAAGTTTGGAGTTCGCCAAAGATTTGCATTCCCAAGCCAAGCACAATAGAAAGCTTTGGGAACAAGACGATGAAGAAAGACCAAGTCAAGATCAAGACTATGAAGAATACCAAGATTTGTATTTGTATTTTTCATTTTAGCTATTTTGTCAAAACCTAGATGTTAGAAGTAGAGTTATGGGATTACCACCTACACACACATTTTAATTTGGTTCATGACTTCAAAAGGATTTTTATTTCTATTTTCAATTTAATTTAGAAGTTAACATGTTTAGATTAAGTTTTTCGGAAAATAGTTTAAGTTTTTGGAAAAACATTTATTTGGAAAAACAAGTTTTATCAAAGAAGTTTTTATAAAAATATTTCAAACTTGTTAGAGTAGTGACATAGGCTCACACTCTAAGTTTTTCAAGATACAAAACTTCAAAACCAGACCAAATCCAAAACCCATGTTTCAAGTTTCTGGAAGTTCTGATTTTTCAGACTGACAGAATCCGGTCGACTGTCCCGGTCGACCGGCGCGCACAATTTCTGTGCATGTGTATCAGTCGACCGTCTCGGTCGACCGAGCACTGTGCAGTGCTCTCGGTTTGTTTGGGTCGACCGGGCGGTCGACCGTAGATCCCCAACGGTCTGATTTTGACCGTTGGCGGTCGACCGTCCCGGTCGACCGGCTGCTGTCAGATTTTCTGACAGACTCCAACAGCTCTATTTTCTGACAGATTTTCTTTGGGATTTGATTCCAACGAATCTCTGGAGATGTTTTTGACCCCTATAAATAGGAGGTCACTTCAACATGATGGAATAACAATTAAGATCATTTTTACAAGAGATTTTCAAAAGATTTACAAGTTTTCAAAAGGCTTTCATTTAGAAAAGATTTTCTCTCCAAAAGCCCTAAATTTCTGGACACCCATTTGAAGTCTTTACCTCTACTTCTCTCTAGCTTTTGCACTACACAATCCCATAATTCTTCATCTACATATTGGTTCTAGGATTGTGCAAGTGAGCGATTTTTGATCAAGTGTGATCATCTTCTTATTGAGTGAAGTTGTAGAGGCATCGGCCTCAAGGCGAGATAGTGTGCTCCGGGTGGTGTTGCGGCATCACGAGAGATAGGACAAGTGTGTCCTTGTATTGGTGGTCCAGTGGGATCTTCAATAGTGGAAATCCTTCAAGTGTGAAGGCGGGGACGTAGAGCGTGGCTCGAACCTCGGAAACATATCTGCGTGTTTGCGTTTGCTCAAATCTCTCTAAACTCAACTCTTTTATTTTCTTGCACTATAAATTGCTTCATTTATTGCAAGTCTTTTATTGAGCTAATTGTGTTAGTTAAATTTTAAATTTCACATTTGTGCCATTTACATATAGCCATCACCTATTCACCCCCCCTCTAGGTGATTTCAGTTATTACCTATATGAATCTACTTCATGAGTTCGTCAATCACATAGGTTGGATTACCATCATCTTTGACTCTTTATAGACATAAGTCTTTACCATCATCTTTGACTCTTTATAGACATAAGTCTTATTCCCCTCAGTGTATTCTCCACTAGTTTCTCCCTAGCGGTTTGGTCAATGAATCACTTATATAAGCTCTGATCTCACATAATCAAGAGATATGATTCCATCATCCAGTAGCTGCTGTATAATTTTATGTCTTAGGCGTATATGCTTACTCTTTTCATTGTATATTTTAGTCTTTACTCTAGCAATAGTACCTTGGTTATCACAATGAATAGACACAGATAAAGATGATCTCTTTCAAATTGGTATATCAATCAAAAAGTTTCTGAGCTACTCAGCTTTAGTACCTACCTTCTCTGAGGCAACTAACTCAAACTCTATAGTGGAGTGAGCTATGACAGTTCGCTTAGATGATTTACAAGACATCGTACCCCTCCAAGTGTGAACACATATCCACTTGTGAACTTTAACTCATCTGAATCTAAAATCTTGTTTGCATCTGAGTATCCCTCTAGAACAGAAGAAAACCATAATATGTTAAACTATAATTAATAGTTCTTTTAGGTACTTTAACACTCGATATAATGCTGTCCAATGGTCCTTATCAGGTCAATGAGTGTAACGACTTAATCGTCTCACGACATAAGCAATGTCAGGTCGTGTATAATTCATCAAGTGCATTAAACTATCAATGATTTGTGCATATTCAGATTGTGACACACTTTGTTTTTTTATTCTTCCTTAAGTGAATGATGCCATCATAAGGTGTGAAAACACAAGTGCAGTCAAAATGGCCAAATCCCTTCAACATTCTTTCTATATAGTGTCCTTATGAAAGTATGATACAATCTAAATCTCTAGTTATTTTAATTTCTAATATCACATCAACTTCACCCAGGTCTTCCATGTCAAAATTAGAGACAAAAAGAAATTGGTGTCATTTACAATTTCTAAGTTTGTACCAAATATAAGTATGCCATCAACATATAAGCATATGATAACACCAATACTATCCTCAATTTAGTATAAATATATTTATCAACTTCATTAATCTGATAATCATTAGAAACAAGAACATTGTCAAATTAATTATGCAATGTTTGGGAGCTTATTTTAAACCATACAAAGATTTAAAAAGTTTGTTTGTGTTCATTTTCGGTGGTCACACAACCTTCAGGTTGGTTAATTTATATTTCTTCTTCCATTTCTCTATTTAAAACGTATTTTTAACATTCATTTGATATATCACAAGCTTATAAATAGATGCTAAGGAAAACAATACTTTAATACATGCAATTTTAGTTACAGGAGCAAATGTGTCAAAATAATCAAAGTCTTTCTTTTGAGTGTATCTTTTAACAACCAATCTAACTTTAAATTTATCTAAGAACCCATCAGGTTTCAGTTTTCTTTTAAATATACATTTGCAACCGATCGGTATTGCACCTGGTGGTAAATCAACAAGTTCTCAAGTGTGATTTGATAATATGAATTTTAATTCATTGTTAATAGATTCTTTTCAGAATGGAGCATCCAGAGAGGAGATAGCCTTTTTATAAGTGGAGAGGGTCATCACCAACAAGAAATTAAAAAAATCTTTACCAAAGTCAATTTTTTTCTAGCTCTTTTACTTCTCCTAAGTTCAATCTCTTCATTATCATCAGATTCTTGTGCATGACTAGAGGATGAAGCATGAGAATATTTATCTTTATAGGTTTTCAATGGAAAAATATGCTCAAATAATTTGGTTTCAACAACAGTGTTAAATTTCATCATATTGTTATCACTTCTAGTCACAAGAAATCTATATGAAGCACTATGTTGAGCATAACCTGAAATTACACCTAGAGGGGAAGGTGAATTTGTGCAGTGCTAATTTGAGATAAATAACGCAGAATTAAAACTTAATTGCAAATACACATCATGTAATCAAGAGTGAGTTCGAATTCCTCGTGAAAGGCTCTAGAATTACTACTCGAGATTCCTCTAAATTAAGAGTTGAGGTGCTTTAAAAGCTCTCTTGATTCAACACAAGTGTGGGCACACAAACAATATCTAGCATGTATATGAATATGAATAATATATAGCAATGCAAGATATAAGAGAGATGAGAGTTGAGAGAGAAGATCAAACGCAAACACTGGGATATGTTTCGAGGTTTGAGCCACTGCTCTACGTCCCCGCCTTCACATAGAAGGATTTTCACTATGTCTACACAGGACCTTCTACAAAGGACCTCCACCGAGAAATACAATTACAAATTGGGAGTACACAACTCCACTACCTTTCTCCTCTACATAAGAGGAAGGCACAAAGAAAAAAAAAGAAATACAACTTAGTAATCCAATGATCACAAGCGCTCTTGGTGATCATGAAAGATCACGAACAATTTTTCTGACAAAAACAAAGATCCTAAAGATAGATTTTAAATTGATAGCTCAAGTATGTGAGAATCAAAGTGTTTGGAAAGAAACATTAAAGAAATACTTTAGAAAACTTCTTAATAGATATATAAAATAAAGAACAAAATAGAATTTCAAAGACTTGATTTTCTTTGATTTTTCAAAATTTTGAAAACAAAATAAAGATAAGAATTTTTGGCTCAAAAACTTCTTTTGAAACTTGCTGAAAAATACTTAAGAAGCGGAGATTTTTTGCATTTGAAAATCTTGTTGAAAATAGGCCTCAAGACCCATATTTATAGGGGTCTGAAATATAGTTGTTGGGGTCCAAAATAGGTAAAAATGACCTGTCGGTTGACCGGCCAATGATTTCTGACTGTTTGAGCCGTCGGTGGACCGGTCGGTGGACCGCCCCAAAGCAAACGTCTGTCGGTCGACCGCCTAGCTGACGAGGCTAGAACAAGAGAGCAAACTCTCTGGTCGGTCGACCGGGGCCAGATCCAAGAGCAAGCTCTCTAAATCGGTCGACAATGCGGTTAACCGGCCCAAGGCCTAGCTATGTGCACATTCTGCGCACATCGATCGACCACCCATCGACCGAGCTCTGATCCGATCGGCCGATCGGTCGACCGCTAGAAGGCTCAACCAGGATTTTAAGATTTAAAATGTATCTTGTTAATTCCCTAAAAATTCTAATTAAATTTCATAAAATCCACAAAAATAAGTTCATGTATATATTTGAACTACAATTATGTATGATCAAAATCCAACACATATTACAAACTATTTGAACTATTATTGTGGCTTGCAATTAAGTTTTAAACTGAAAACCGTATTTTTTCAAAAGCCAAGTTCTAAATGGAAATCCGATTTTCCAAACTTGTATAAATACAAAACATGATATTGAAACACATTTTGAAGCATAGTGTATATAGATAGAATCCAATACAAATGTAAATGATATATCTATGTTTTTGACATTAAATTCAAAATAAGTTTTGATAAAAATAAAACATAAAACACATGAAGTAGATACATCAAAATAAGTTTTTAGACAATGTGAACATCAATGCATATGGATAAAATTTAACATACATATAAACCATGTAAGATTTTTTTGATTTTATCTATTCATGAAACGATATAAGTATATTCTTGAAAATCTAAAACTAGTTAAACTGAAATCAAAACTTTTGAACTTGTATGTGTGTGTGTGTGAATACTTGAGCATATCAAGACTAATCTATCCTTATATAAGATCTAAACAAAACTAAACAAACCTAACTCAAAGTATTCTCATTGATCTTCATCTCTAAGATGACTCGATCCAAATAAGTTTGACTCCAACTTGAGTACTAGATGCGATCTTGACGCGCGGGCTCTTGAATCAACACGTGTTCTCCAAAACTTGACTTTGAATTCTTTGTTGAAGCTAAATACCAACTAAAATCTTGATCTATAACTGAAACTATATAAACACAAGATCATTAGTAACTTAACTTCATAAGTTAGTTACCATCAAAACTAACGTGAAGGGCCTTTGAGCCAATATAACTTATAAACATGCAGTCAAAGATTTTAGGTTCTAGTTTTTTTTCTTTAAGATTCAAGTAGAAGAACTTTAGTTAGGCACCCCATAATTTTAAATAGTTAAGTATGGTGCATGTCCTTTTCAAAGTTCATACGGGGTTATACCTATTTTCTTATATGATATTCTATTTTGAATATGACAAGCAGAGAGTATAGCCTCCCTCCACAGTTTCAGAGGTGCACCAGAACTAATAAGTATATTATTCATCATGTTTTTGAGTATTCTGTTTTTTCTTTCAGCAACACCATTAGATTCGGGTAAATATGGAGGGGTAGTCTCATGAATTATGCCATATTGTTCACAAAATTCATTAATTGTTTAAGTTCATATTCACCACATCTATCCGATCTCAATCTCTTGATTTTCTTATAGTTGATTTTCAACTTCCGATTTTTATTTCAGAAATATTTCAAGGTTTAATCTTTAAATCTCAACAGATAAACTGCTGTATATATAAAATAGTCATCAATAAAGGTGACATAAAATCTTTTACCACTTCTAGTTAAATTATTTTTCAGGTCACTAAGATCACTATGATAAGTTCAAGAAATTGAGATTCTCTTTATATACTTTTGCATGATTTCTTAGTGGATTTAGATTCAACACATATTTCACACTTGTCAAGATCAGATATAGTTAAATTATGCAAGAGTCCTATATCTTTCATTTTCTTAATATAAGAGAAAGTAACATATCCTAACCTACCATCCCAAGATCACAAGAGTCAATCATGTAAGTAGAAGAAGTAGATGCATTTTCATTCATTATTTCAAGTACATTCAGTATAAATAAACCCTGACTATAGTATCTTTTACCAACAAATTATTCTTTCTTAATCATTACAATTTTGTCAGACTCAAAGCAGATCTTAACTCCAACTTTTTCAAGAAGAGATACTAAAATGAAGTTCCAACGAATCTCTGGAACATGAAACACATCTGTAAGAGAAAAGATTTTTCTAGAAATAAGCTTGAGAAGCACTTTTCCTTACCACAATGGGTGAGGGCCTCAAATCGCCCATGAATACTTGTTCACCATCATCAGTAGAGGAGTAAGAAGAGAAAACTCCTCTATTGGTACAAATATACCAGGTTATCCTGAAATCAATCACCCAGTTCTTATTATGTGCAACATGTTAACTTCAGAGATTACAACAATGATAATATCACTCTTTACAATGCTAGCTTGTGGTTTGGATGGAGCCTCACCAATCTTCCAGAACCTACACTATGCTGAGTAGTGCCCGAGTTTGCCAGACATAAAATAGTTTCCTTTCTTCTTGAAAGCAGAGTTAGGATTTCTTTTCATTTTAGGGTTCTGATTTGATTTGAAGTTTGACTTATGAAATTGTTTCTTTGGTTTAATCGGCTTACTTCAATTAGATTCGCCTTGGAGGTAAGCTTCTTGGCTCTTTCTATTTTCTCTCTTTTTATTTGTTCTTCTCTTCAATTCTAATATGATTTATTACGTCTTAAAGGTTCATTTATTTTTTTATGCTTCAATTTTTTCTTGTAATCTTTTTATGAGTCGGGTAGTTTTTCAATTAGGGCTCCAGAAAATAAAGGCTTCAGGTAGAGTGATGTATTCATTTTTAAGATCATCAATTAGAGCATGAAATTCATGAATTTGAAAGAAAATATTTTTTTCATCAGACATGACAAAATTCTGAAAATTTTCATCATAGCAAAATTTTGAGTTCCAGCATCTTTAAAAATGTATTTATTATTAAGATTTTCTGAAATTTCAGTTGCATTTTATAAGACAGTAACATCAAACAATGCATTACTAAGTGTGGGAGAATGATGTGCCTATAAATTTTGTTAGCTTTTTTTTTTCAGTTTTGCAAGTCTTTTTCTTTCTCTGGTTTAGAGTCAGTTATAGTAAAGATATAACCAGTTACATCAAGTGTAGACAAAACTTTTTCTTACCAGTTTTTAAAATTGGTTTCATTAAATGGTTCAATCCTAGAGATGTCTGGTAGAGACTTAATAGTAGTAGAAGCAACTGATTGTTCATCAAATGTACATATTTTTAGTCATATTTTTACATTTATTTTTATAAAATAATGTTATTTAAATGTATTTTTGCTTAGTAATGTGCCGGCCTCTATAATTAAAAGAAAAAGCTCAAAAAGATAAAAAGAAGCCCAAAAGCCCAACAAGCCAAAGAAATTCACAGATAATCCTAATATTAATTGGAGATAAAGGAGAAAATCAACTTAAATTCAAGTTACTTAAGCTCCAAGTCAAAGATAAAAAGGGATAATTCAAATTTAAATTCGGATTTGGAGATGACTTGCTTCCAAAGTTAAGAGAGAGAATATTCTCTCAAATTCAAAGTTTAAATTAAATTCTAAAGATATACCTCTTGATGAATACGAGATGAAGCAATCATGTTTGGAATAAGGAGGAAAATTTAAGTAAATTCGGAGTTCTAAATCAATTTAGACAAAACATCTTTAGCATTTTGAGCATAACTTTCGCTATAGAAACACAAATATGATGATTCAAGATGCTCAAATAGAGAACTTAAAGACCTATAATTCTTATGTTGATTACTATTTCTAATTATGTTATTTAATGAGTCTTATTCAGTAATCAACATGCCAACTAGTTGTAAACAATTCAGAATTGAATTTTCACATAAATTCCAGATAATCAAATCAAGTTTGGAGATAAAGAGAGAATTCAAATTCAGAATTGATAATAGCTTGCACTCCAGTCAAGAGATAGATATTATCTGAATATTCAAAGTTCAAATTCAAATTTTGAAGATATATCTCTTGATGGTTGCACAACTTCTACTAGGAGTTTATTCACTACTTCTGCTATAAAAAAGTTAGAGCATAGAAAAATATCATCTCGAAGGAGAGATCAAAGCTTAGAGTTTTCTTTAATTTTTTTTCAATATTCATTGTAGTTTTTAATTTGAGAGAAAGAATTGTAAAATAAGATGGAATGCTTATAATTGATGGTGACAACTCAATAAAGGTTCTTCTGTTCTTTTCAGTTTATCTCTTTTTATTTTTACTTGCTTTAATTTCTTATATACTTTCATCTGCTTTCTTTATGCTTTTTTTTTAATCATGCTTTTTTATAGCTTGGATTAAGGAGAGTTTTATGACAGAAAAGAGAGGAAGAATTATATTTAGAGTAACAATAGATATATATTCTTTAAAGATAGTTTATTGAGAGCGACATCCAATGAAACTATCCACTTTTCTTCTTCATTACTCAGCTTAATTGATCGCTTGCTTTTTAATTACTCCAGGTATGTTCTTTCTTCTCTTATTTATTTTCTTTCTTGTTAACTTTGTAATCAAAACACCAAACAAAGAAGATCTTTAACTGGTATAGTAACTGAGAAAGGAGACTTACACAATGCTTCCGTCATTGTCCCTCTCTGTAGATCACGACCCGTTAGCCCTAGCTATACGGTAACATTGAGGACCTAACACTATTTTAAACTTCTGTATTTTTCTGTGTGCAGGTCCTAATGTAACGCTCTGATTCCATAGGTAAGGGGACGTTATGGCGACGTACATACGCAAGACGGAAATACGCAAGACGGAAATACCCTCCGTACGTACGCTAACCCTCATTATAGGGAATAAATATAATTTATAATAATTTCATAATTTCAGCATGAATTAAGTACAAGAATACTTGCAAAAGGGGTCAGTGATCATGAGACATATAAAATATTGATAAATAAGGAAATAAAGGCTAAATAATAAAGATACTTATGAATGGTATCGATGACGAGTCTCCTATGTGGATCCAATAAATATCTAACAATACGATAACTCGGATCTTCAACCTGGGCCACAAACTCAGGGTCGTCAGAAAGTGACCTAGTAAGTGGTAAAATGAAGGAGGCAGTAATATGTACAATAGTAATATAGGCACGATAATAATATATAATACATATTTATGTATCAGTATACCATATAATAGGAATGTAAGAATCAGTAGAAATATAAACATGTCGTTTTTAATACCATCACTACCTAGCATGTTATCATCGGGTCATGTCTATAGTAATATTCAGTTTTATATAATAATATGTTGTATAGTGGTAATGTGATAGAAATGAACATGCAGATGTGCAATATGCAACATAACCATATTACTGTTGTGCATATACGGTAATGATGTCTGCAAGGTATATAGAAAACATAATATATGCAATGCAGAGTATATGTGTCCATGAATCGTGTGTTACCACATAGAGTGTAAAAATTTAAGAAAGTATAATAAAGTATACTGTGACATGATTGTGAATAACATATCAGGAATGTAAACAAATATAAGGGACCATACTATAAATGTGTCGAGTATGTCATGTGATTTATACAATAATAACATCAGTACCACCTGATATTTTAATCAATCTCCTCCAGTGTCCATACCACACTGGCAGTTCATACCGGAGCCCGCACTCGGACGAACCCATCCAAACATGGCCTAGGGTACCATAATCCGAACGAGAGAGTGACCAAATAACAAGCGTTTCCGATGTCACTATTGTTTATATCATTTTATTATGTTAATTGGAAATCCAATGGTCAAGGAGCTCTTATCGGGTAGGTGTATCCGTGCATATTAGGGATCACGACCTTAAACAGACCCTGGCTACTAAGACCAGGGCCCTTCGCTAAGAGGGGAGCAGGAAACGGGAAATAGGAGCTCATGGAGCTATATACAATCGGTAGCCAGCATTATCATCCCCTGTGGGACTAATAATGTGGATCCAATACATCCACTAGATAAGATCTAATCACCGTCAAGTCTCCCTCATCCCCAAGTTATATTTATTATATTTAAATTACACAGTGTATCAAGAATAAGTAGAGTGCATGATACATGTCACATGATAATAGGACTTGAGCACAGTTGATAGCATAAAACAAGATAACTGGAAACAGGAAACAATAGGTGTGGGATTCTAGAGGTAGCCCCCGTGGCTTGAATCCATATGGCACTTAGTTCCACACATCGCATATCAACAGCTCACATGTCCAGTAACAGGAATATTAATATCAGTAACGGGAAACAATCATATAACAGGAATACAAGAATATACATGCAATAATAATACATGTAATATGAATGATGATCCATATGACAAGAAGATAGAAACAATCAATGCATGTATACCAGTGAATAAATGTAACAGTGATGTGTGAACATGATATAACTGTGTACCGAGCACCCAGGTAACCAATATATGAAATGATGGTATCCAGTGAATTGGTGTATCTATGT